>JADHZB010001619.1:0-141626 GCA_015657535.1 Nephromyces sp. MM_2019
GGGGGGAGGTTAGGGGATAGAATGAGGTGCTAAATGAGGTGACAATTAGAAGCTTTTTTCTTGCTGAGATTCAGGCTTTACACACGAAAATAAGCCACAAATCTAAGCAGCATACAAACTAAATTCTTCCCTTTAGTGACGAGAAAAAGAGCTAAATTTGAAGAATTTGCAGGGTAAGAACGCAGCAGCAAGCCACTCATGTAGTAACAGCATTTATTAGCTCTATAACCAGCCTAAATGCTGTGATTTTCGGAATGATAGCCCTTTCTCTGTTAATTTTTTTGCAAACTCTTTGTGTAGAGTCTCCACAAAGAGCATTACAATCATATGCAGGCATGCAAAGCAAGGGAAGAATCTGTAGCTAAGAAAAGGGGATTTCACACACAAAAGAAGAAAAACTGTTTCTAGCTGAAAAAACTAGAGTTCACACTCAAGGGAAGAAGCTGTAGCTAAGAAACATAGATCCCATACACAAAAGAGTAAAACCTGTCTCTCACTGAGCAAACTAGATTCCACACACAAAAGAGTAAAAAGCACCTCTTACCAAGAAACCTATATCTCTCAAAATTCTAACCACAATAGGATCTTCGTTAACACTTCCACAAGCCAACAAAAAACGTATAAAAAAAAAAGAGGATAATATGCGTTGTAAACGGCACACACACACAGCTCCACAAACACAGACACACCTATAAGTCATCAATGTAAACGAAGCCTTATCTTCAAAGGCGCTTTTGAAGAGTATCATACTCACTATTTCGAAGCTCCTTTTCATGTAAAAATTCCTAAAAATACATTAGTATTCTACCTATACACTGGAGTTAATCAGCATCCTTACATGCTCAATCTTGTGATAAGGAAAGCGTCTCAAACCAGTTTTTCTTTCAAATCCACAATTTTCTATTATTTTTCAGTGAAAATATTCATAAACACAATCAACTACCAAATGCTACAAAGTTCTAATATGAGAAGCATCTTCAGCAGAAGTAATGAGTTCTCAACCGAGAAACATCTCCAAGAGAACTATCAAATACTCAACTAACCACCATCTTCAGCAAAACTGCCAAGCACTCAACCAATCACCTTCTTCAAGATAAACCACCCCCCTCCAAGAATATGATCCAACAACACAGCTAAAACATCAGCAATGCTCTTCCAACCCAGGTCCCAGTCACGCCCATACATGCCCCTCCCCCACAACTCCCACACACACACCAATCACACACAAACCCCAACTCAAAGAGCAACCTCACCTCACATCCAAGACTTCATCTTCAAGCCTTTTCCACGAGAGACAAATAGCCTGCCGGCTACAACCTATGAAACGCGTGACACACACGGGCTGAAAGCCCCCACCTTTATGCCTACACGCTATTTCGCTAAAACTCTCTGAGCGGATTCGTCGAAACAAATTCGAGGAACCGAAAAAGTCCCGAAGCCCAGCAAATATCAGCGATTCTCTAATCTAAAAAGAGCCCAAAGTCCACAAAAAATCAGCAAATAGTATATCCCAAACACTCCTCCTATAAAGTACGAACGTGTAAAAGGGAAAAATGAAAATACTCCCCGGAGAGAGAGTAAATCGACGCAAGGCCTTCACCCATTCACTACCTCATCCACTTTTATAACCTCAAAAATGAGGTTCTTCCTGCTTAGCAGACTAAAAATGACGTAAAAAACATCAAATTATTACGTGGTTCATGAAAAAAAATTGCAAAAGAGACGTAAAGATACTCTTCTTTTAAAGGATTTTATCTCTGGTTTTATCAGGGAATAAATGAAGGCTTTTATAGTTGAAAGTATCAGTTTGGTATTGAGAATTGTAAAGGGTTTTATGTGTGTGTGTGTGTGCTGGAGTGCTGGGAGTAGTTGCTGGGACTTGTTTAATATCTATTTACACGAACATTTTAAATGTGTGTTTGGGTGTCTATACATGATAGTGCCGCGTATGTCACAACACACAGCAGTATGCTACTTGATGTATGTAGCTGGCGGCTTGTTTCATGCAAGAGAAATTGAAACAGACAGACACAAGGAAATGCAGAAACACACGAAGAATTTTAAACAGAAGCAGGCCCAGAAAGTTACAAAGAGTCTCACAAAATCACAGATAAAGGCTCAGATACACACACAGACAATCAAAATCACACGAATACAATCACAGTCACACAATTACACACGCAATCTTAATCACATAATGACACATCATCACATACACACACAAACACGAACTAGCTGCTGCTGCGGGTTTGCAGGCTTCCAAGTCACGTAAGCCTTTCTGAAAAATTGAGCCATTTGGACTTATATATCATATCAAGAGAGAACCATCAAAATGAGGGGAAGACACTGCTTTATTAGGAGTTGCATGAAGAGGGTGCACAGGGATGAATGAGGGCCCACGAGATTTGGTGGAGTGAAAAAGAACCTTTTTCTTGCTTTGTTGAGGAAGTCCCGATGTAAAACATGCAAACTGCTGGGCAACCGGGTCTCGCATAAGATAGAGAACTTATCGAAAGCAGTTCGTTTGAAGAAAAGATGATGAGTAGCAGCACACGGAGCGCATTGTAATCATTGTCTTGTGAAATATTGCAATTATCACCTTGTGAAGTATTCTAATCATCTTACAAAGTATTGCAATCATCTTGGTACGACTATGTGCACACACCTACACACCTTACAAGTTACAATCGCAGAAAAAGGTACAAACCGGAAGATTCTTAATCTTCGTATTACCCTATGAGTACGCATGTGCGAGATCAGCCATAATTCTCGTTCTGTAGCATTCCTCTGGGAAAATTCGGGAAATACATTAACCTGCCAGCCTCTACTCACCCTCTTATAATCTGAGAATAGCAACCTAAATAATTCGCTTTTAAATCTCTGGTTTGCATGAGAACTAGAAAAACTTGCTATAATCGGAGAGCTCTTTCCGTTCAGAAAAACATTTAATTAACCAAACTGTATTTGATGCAGCAGCAGAGAAAAAAGGTACTACTTTGTTGGTCCTAGAATGTGCTGTCTTCGATGGTATTTCGAATGATGGATGGGAGATAAAGCTTAAATTCCAGGCATCATTCCTTTGGATTTAGTTTAAGCTTCAGGTACGAGAATAACCGCCTCCTTCTCTCTAATACGAAATTGCTGAAACCCATGAATTTGTTTTCTAGTGGTCTGCATGACAATGCTACGAATTCCGCTAGTTGATACCTTGGTATCCTCAATGCCATTTGACTTCAAGCCATCATTTCGATGACTAGGCACCTAGATGTCTTTGAGTTCTACTCGTTTTCTTAAAGGTCAAAAATTCAAAGTCTAGGAAGCGTGCATGAGCGTGAAGATCATGACTACTTATTTGCTAAGTGTTTCGGGATGGAAACTGACACCGTCAGGCATTGTCACGTGTGTACTGCCTTTTTTTTCGTACCTCTGCTCTTTCTATGTCTGATCAGTGGAATTCTGCGCTTATCTGGAAGCAGTTTATGCACCACCAGAGGATTCTCGCGTTATTTCAGAATAATTTTTATTTGATTATTCGTGCTGATGTGTTTTTCGCGAACTGTGCTCTTTCAAGAAACTTTGAAGCAGTAACCGAAGCGTTCGGAAGAAATACATCAAAACTTGGCACTTTTTAAAAGGACTGAAATTTTTACGATGTTCAGCAGCTGTTCAATTGAAGCAAAGACTTGCTTCGATTCCGCACTCCTTCCTGTTTACCTTTTTATTCGATTCTGTGAACTGCTCTGCTTAGCATGGGTCATACTTTCCGATGTTCAATGTTCACCTGCAAAACGTACTCTTTGCCGAGCTACGCTTTCATTCTATCTGATAATCAATAAGCTATGCTGAATTGGCGGGATTTTCTGATGAGTTCAACCTATTGCTCGTGCCGTTTGTTGATTTTTCTCAATCTTGAGTGTTCTTGAGATTGGAATATTTCCTTTTATGAAATCTTTTTTTTCATTGGCATATAATCCATTTTATTCTGCGAGAGCAATGCGAAACAAGTGTGTGTTGATGCTACCCTACACTTGAGCGTTTTCCTTGTTTCGATTTATATCTTTACAATAATTTCAAATCTTGGATAGTTATTGCTAAGCTCTGCAATTTTCAAAGCGTTTCTTAGGTGTAAGTGTGTCAGGCCAAATTTTTAGGTCTTTTCGCAACCCCTATAGGGATAGCTTGATACTTTTCTGTGCATTTTCTGCAATTTTTATCTCTCTGATTAGTTTAAGTCAGTTATCATATATACCGGCCAATTAGTTAAGGCGATACGAGTTCGATTTTTTGTTATGTCTCTAAAGTGGACCTTTTTTTGACAATCTGGCGTCAAGTTCTGCAAGCAACAGCACTCCGGTATAACTCTCCTTGTTTACATGTCCGCCTAGAGTCCTTTTTTTATATAGTATTAACGCGTCTGTAGTACTTAGTTCTCGTATACACAATGATTCCTCTGTATTGCCAAACTTTTGACTTTTTTACTAACTCGTTTAATTTCGATAGTCGCAGAGTTGTTTAAGTACACGATTTAATTTATAGCTGCCGATTACATGGTTGCAACTGAAGCTTCTTAGAGAGATAAATATATATAGGTAGCTATATCCAAGCATAGCTAAAGCATTTTGGAAGCTGTGGCTTACACCTAGCTTTTTTCTCAGTTTTACAAATTCGCCAGATACATTTCATTTCACTTGAAAGTGCGCACAGGTCCGGTTACAGCATGAATTACCGCGATAAAATACTATTGCTATGTCATTACCTTTACTATTTACAAGGAATTATCATGCTTTACCATTTTTATGCTAATTCCTCTTTTATAATTGCAGAATATTTTATCAGAACATGCTTGTTCGCGTACTGCGCTTGCATTGGGTTTGGAAAAGGTGGCATTATTCATCATAAGCGGTGGTATTGAAAGATTGTAGTTGCAGCAATGACTGCCTGTTTTAAACTTTTCTGACATTGAAAACTTATTTTGCCTTACCATCATACTTATCGGACTATATTTTTTTTAGAAAAAAAAAGGAACAAGCACAGTCTAGTCTTAAAATAGTACACGGGTGCCACAAAGTTGTTCTTTAACCTGGTAAGTTACCACTGGTATATTGGGTTACTAAATCCAAGTAACTATGATGCTTAAGCTGTGCCATGTCTATGCCTTTTAAAAGATAGATTTTGCTTATTTTTACACTCTACCACATTACCTATAGCCTTCAAGTTCTGAAGTTAAGTTAATGAAATGGTTTGCCCTCCTAGCGGAAAGTACCGTGTATCTGATACTCATGAGGCCACGATGAAACGAAATCCTGTACCGTGAAATAAAATTAGTACTAAATAAGACTTGAGTTATACACAAGTAAAGTAGCACTTTGACAAGATTAGCAAAGACCATTTCATTGACAGTGTTAGAGCAACGCAAACCTCGGAAGATATGACACGAATGAGCAAGGAATGCAAAAAAAATGCTGTAAGCCAAGCATAAAGCGCAGGAAAATTGCAGCTGGGCCTGCAATTACGGGCAACTAATTCTCAGCCGATTTAACGAGCAGTTAGTGTTTACCTGTTGTGCAACGAGGAATACCGACAATTCTCCCAGTCCAGCTTATGAACTCGATTATACAAGACTAGAAAGATGATGAGGTTAATCACCTGTGATATGAGTTAGTATCTTCTGTTCTATCTTACCCTCAATCGATACGGCCCGCGATCATTTTGATTTTGTGCGCTCTGAGCCTCACGTATGCTGATTTACCTGCGTTAACACCGGCATTCGCGCTGAATTCACGGATAAAATCTTTCTCCTCATCTTATGGGAACTTATTGAAAAAAACACAGGAAAAACAGGATGAAGGAGCTTATTTGGAGTCCTTCTGACAATTGCCGCGTTCCTTTATAGGTATCTTATGCTGGTTAGCGCAAACCCTAAAGGCGACTTCTATTGTTACGGTAATCTTGCCGAGCGCTGAAAATCATTTGTCGTTGTCATTAAGTAAATGCCCTATCTCTTCACGACACACGCCAAATTTTCTTCATATTTTGTATGGCGCCGCGATGCTACGATATATTTCATTGGTAGCTCTGGTATGCTGGAAAGTTTTTTAAAATATTCTTTCTAATGCCAAACATTAGTTGGCTAAACGATACATTTCATCACGCGTGCTACATTGTGCATGAACCGCTTTCAAGTCTAGACATATGTAAAATTCACTGAATTTTCCTCTATCAAAATTTCTGGGAGTATAAGCCAAGGTTAAGCGTTAGCACTGCTATCGAGGTACTTTTGACTAACCCTAAATTAGATGGTTGTTGAAGCTTCCGAATTTAAGAAAGATGTCGGAAGTGATGATTTTATTCTACTGTAGATGATGATGCCACTTTTCAAACTTTTCTATAGTGACAGCGCAATCAAATGATCACGACGTAGAACGAGCACCAAAAGAAGTTTTATTGTGCCTGAAAAATCGAGCTAAAGTCGTGAGCTAAAGTCTGCACTCGATATTTAGTAGAATGGTTTCAGGAATACAAATGACGTGGTGTTTGGGTGAGGTCTGCAAATCCGCGTATTTTTCCTGGTAGGTTTATTGTGTGTCGAATGGACAGAAATAGCCTATTAGAGCTGAATTTGCTATTCTAGATATAATCGATCGCATTAATATAGCAGCGTGATGTATTTTACCATCCACTTTCGAGTGCGTGTCAAAAAGCTAATGCGCTTGTCGTGGGCATTCAGAAATATTTTTCCGGTACTATTCGGAGACATGAAAGGGAAAAGTTTATACCTTTGATGCATAATGGCAGGGGCTTAAAGTACCACTGGGCTTTAGGAAACCAGAATCTCAGGGAATCAATGCTGCCACAGCCCCATTCAATGTAAGTATGCAAGCACACGCTTAAACTACTTACTCAAGCACTGAAGCATCCAGAGACTTCTAGTTTGGATGACAGCTTATAAAAAACAATCAGCTTTAAGATAGCCTACTAAACATTTCCAACATCATCCTTACCATTTCTGTCAAAAAGGATGTGATATAAACGTCTAATTAATATTTCTTTGTTACCGGGTTCCTCCAATCATTACCATGGCCATCAATTTCTTAATCCGAATAAGCATTCTGCATATGCACCTCGGCACGTTCAATGAATGCACGGTTTAAGGCCACTAAAACTTATCATTAATGGTTAGAAATGATTTGTTTAACTGGGCATCAACCGTTTGAAGGTTGCATGCACTAGACATGTACTAAGTGTTTTCTCCGGCACTTTTTCGTGTAAGGTGAAAGCTGTTGTTTTTATATGCGCCCAATACTTAGACAATGTAGAGCAGAAAATCCTTACGCAAATCCCATGCATTAAGCTTTTTGGTTATGAAAAATTTTGTGGGAAAAAGTCGAAAGTTGACAACCTAGGATGTGAGAAAAATCTCTTAAGTCTTATGTTGCATACGATATGGGAATAAGACGCTAACTTTTTTCTGAGTCGGCAATATGCTGAAAGGGCTGCTTTTCACTTAATTTACGGAAATTTAGTGACGTTTCTGGCATTTACCCGCTCTACAATATTTTAAGGGCCTATATTTACTGCACAGCCACGTTCATTTATGGTCACGTTATTAAGGCAAAAAATTTTGTACAAACTAAAAAATGGGGATCCAGAGAAGCTAGCGTGCACGAACGTTTCACTCTACCCTTTGTTGGCCTCAGGAAGTTGCCAAATCCGATCTATTTCTATAATGATGAAATTTCTTCACACCCTTTAATAAGTCACTCATGTCTATTACTATTATTTGTCTTCTTTATATTTGCCTATTTAATAATTTCCAATACGATGGCGTTAAGCTCATATTTTGTGTGTTTACCAACAAAATTGTTACAGATCTGACTCCTATCCTTTTTACTAGTGTTTGTTGCCTATGTGGTTCTTCACAGAGCACTATAAAAGCAGCAATGAAATAAAGCTAGTGCGGTAAACGTAACACGTAGGCAATCGGAGAAGGAGCATAAAATAATGAAGAATGAATACTCGCAACCCTATGGAATTATCTTTGAAAAGTGCAGTTTTGAGATTCGCTTGGAGTTTTATTTTAGTGGCTATTCTGCCGGCACTTCCAGGTCAGAGTTCCTTTCGTGTGTGCTACATCACCATATACCGACTTACTTTTTATTCAACTTATTTGTTTTTGTCTTGAGTAAGCCCTTGGAGTTTACCATGTATGCTCGTAGCAAAGCCTGAGTATAGTGTTTTAAGTGCACACGACTGCTGGCGTACTCGTGTTGTTAGAGTACCAAGCCTCAACTCTGTATTCTTAACTTTAGTTCTAAGTAGCACACTGGAGGTTGAACTGCACAATACCACAAGTTGATGGTATCATAGATACTCTGTGCAACTGCTCATACCTAGCATTTTCATCGCAAACAAAATATTTTTTTGGGGATGTTGAGGTTACAAGTAATGCCGAAGGCAGATAGTTTGCACCGTGAATCCTGAGGTATGATCACGCAGTTGTAGTTGCTTTCGTATCCTGCATGCTACGAAAGCAAGCTCAGGACACTTGGCATGACGCTTCGCTAGTATTTCAGTTTGAAAAGCATATTCAGGTACCTTTCTTAGCTATCTGAACTAATATCTAAAGTACTTTCAGCCAGTGAATGGGAATCGAAATTGCTCTAGACTGCGAGGAACTCTATCATATTCATGAAGAGTATATGCGGGGGAGCATGAGCACGAGCACAGTCATGAAGCAATGCACATACTCAATCGCAGTTGGCTCAACGAACACTGTACTGATTATTTTTTGCAACCACTTAGTTTTTCCGGTTATAGCTCTCTGCGGTGCACTTTACAGTGTTACACCGCTTTTGCCTTAAATGCTAATCACGAGTAAATGAAAAATTTGTTTTGATGGCTAATATATGGAATGACATACTGAGGCCATGCTGAAGTACACATGCAAGTTTGCTCAAAACGCCCTACCAAATATTCTTTGCCGGAGATGTAATTGCAAAGCAACTTAATACCAGCTTGTGCTCGCACCATGAGGTCTGGCTCATAGGAGTACCAAGTTTTCCTCTGGGAACTGCAGAATGTACTATTTCCATTACATCTAACTATTTAGAGAAATAAAAAGGCGTTTCCTCTTAAAAAACTATTCATGCAGCATGTGCCTATCACAGCAAAACAAATTATGCTTGTAGTAACTTTTCCTAGTCTGCCTGTCAGCTCTTTGAACCAGATAGCCAATGGTCTGCTGCCTGCGCACATATAGTTGTAAAAGCTGCCTTCGTCTCATGCTTCGGTAGGGGGGGTAGCAACTTTAACATTTACGGCACATGGAAGATATTACGAGAAAATACAAGTCCCTACGGGCGCTGCTGGCTTTCGCTTGAATTGTTTGTCCCTTTTCATGGCGTATTTATACATGAGGGTCGGGCTTCTGGAAGTTAACCTCAAGCTTTCGGGAAGTAGAGTAAGTGCATAATGGCTAGTGAATGAAAATCTATTAGCAAGTAAATTAGCTTTCTAGGTAGCGCATGATATGCAGACACTACTCACTTAGGAATATTAGATTATGTCGAATTTGATGGCTGCTCCCATTGAAAGATAGTAGGTAACTTCCCGACAACCCTAACTGTTATACCGCTGACACTCACTTTTTCGAGCGAAAAAAATAGACAGCAAAAACTATCTCCTACCACAAGCATATTTCATTCCGTTGTATGCACATATTGAATCCTCCGAATGCCGCAGCATGCGCAGATACCACTGAAACCTCAACTCCCCCGGTGGAAATCGGGGGCGCGGCTACGGAAAATGCTCGGGCCAGCGGATGCATAATTAGCAACTGGTCCGATTGGAGCCCCTGTCAACAATCTTGCAAACCTACAGAGGATAGCATTTCGTATAAATATAGAACGAGGTATATTATTCTACCTCCATCTGCCGAAGAGACTTGCCCAGAATCGGAGCCTGAGGAAGGAGAATTCGAAATTGAGAAGCTCCGTGGGTTAGGCAACTCGACATTTTCTACCGGCCTTGCAGATTATAAGCTTTGTGAGGACATCCAAAGTTGCAGCGACGAAGATGTAGTCTCTGAGTGGAGCGAGTGGTCTGGATGCACACAGGAAGTTATCAATCTACGGGGGGATTCAGCTCGATTGGAGTCCCGCAGAAAGTATTTTTATTCAATATCAACCGCTAATATGAAGTATATGCAGAAGCAGCTTCCTGGGAAAGGACATAAATTCGCCCAATATAGAATTTGCCGAGGTGATAGCTCTGGGGATAAAACAGAGGCGGGAGCCACGAATGATGGGGATGCCACGGACGGTGGGGCTGCAGACGGCGATAAAGCTGAGGTGACCGCTGCTACACCAGGGGTCTCGGCCGTCGCCCAATCAGAAGGTATTCCCAATGTTTTTGAATCAGGGTAGCATTGACTGCAATTTAGCCATGAAACAGGCGGTATATGTTAGCGTGGGCGAATAGGAAGGCAGCTTATGATATTCGTACGACTAGGGTTTTAGAGATAATGCTAAATTGGATCGCATTTTTAATTTGGTAGATTAGCCAGCTGACCTGCAACATTAAGTGTTTGAATGATTCGTGGTGTGCATTAGCAGGCGGAATAAGTTAGATATGACGGGAGAGCACGGTTTGAATAGAGATATTAGAATAAGAAAAGTAGCTCATAGACTGCCTAGTCTTGCTTGTCATTATTGATTGACTGCGTGACCCACGCCTGCCAAGTACGTGCAAATTGTGCGATTTGTTTCATGATATGTTTTATACCAATCCATACGCTTACTAGACTCAGTGCTTGAATAGCACAGCATGCTCCCATCTTATGCGATGTAGCAAGTACATTTCATAGTAGTATCTCGGTTTAGGTCCTTTTCCAGTATAGCTGCTAATTAGCTGCCGCTAGCATACTGAGTAGCATCCTAATTTTATAGCAAAAACTAACTTCAGCACTCACGTACTTAATGGCATGCTTTTCCCGTCCTGCGTATACATGAAAATACTGTACAAAGATTTGCCAAGTAATGCCGTTGGGCTGTATCTTTCAGCTTTTTAGCATGGCCATCCTTTGATAAAAAATTGCTGAGATATCCCCAATTTTCTTCAAGAAGACTTTTTTGGTGCTTTTCATTCGTTACAGACGCAGTGAAAGCTACTTGTTTGCGAAAAAATGAGCATGTAATGCCAAAGCTTATGACCATTTGCCATCAACACAATGCTAGCAAGCGCTGTATTGTTAAAGTTATTACTCGTGCTATGTTTTTTAACAAGGTTCATATATATTGCTATGCTATTGGTGTTTTATTCATAACAGTACCCAAAAATATTGCATCGGATGATGCCTTCTACGCTTTTAAATGTAGTTTCCGTAGCAGAAACATACTCAGTAATAATGGCCCTAGGGGCACCTTAAGGGATAAATTCTTCGATGATAGTGGATGCTTAAAAATTTTGCAACGGTGGGAAAAAAAAATTCTTGAGATACTTATGGTGATAACGCCATTAGAAAATGTAAACTTGGTAAAAGCAGAAGCTCAAAGATAGCACACTCTCCTTCTTTCCTTGGCCCCATAGATTATGCTTGAGGCATGTATAGTATTTTTCATTGCAATGTAGTTAGTACGCATTAGCTTGCTATTTTTTTCAGGGCACAAATTTTATGTAAAAGTCTAAATGGTAGTATAAGATTATCGAAATGGTTGCATATAGAGGATGAAAGCTTCCTGACTTGTTTTTCTCTTTTTTATTGTGGTATAAATTAAAATGATATTCTTGGACTAGATTCTTTATAGCCGGCGTTTTAGGATATCTAAATATTTCACCTTTGTTTCTAATTCAATTTCGTAGAGAGGACAGCCATTTTGAGAGAAACTGATAATCACACTGCAATAGAAATATCCAATGAAATCGAGTTGGGAACCACTTGCGACTCACTAGGGGAATGGACAGACTGCGATGCACCGTAAGGGCTAAAATATAAAATAAAGGCAAAAAAGGGATCTAAAGGAGTTTTAAAAGCTCTGGCGGTCAAACAAAAATTTAGTATAAAACTTTTCTAAAGATAACTGTGCTTGATTTGCTTATACTACTCTACAAATAGTGAGCTGGTTTGGTAGCATGTTAGAAGAATGCAATATAAAACCAAAATATAGAAGCGTAAATGCAAAAGAATACATTTTTATAACCAAAAGAGTCAGCAAATTCTCTGTTTATCACCGCGCACACGTAGGTGCTTACAAGATGACGGTACCATCCCTATGAGGTACCGGGCAAGATTCTCAAAAAAAACTGGAGAGTATTGTGGTGAGAAAATGGAGGATCGGAAGAAGCTGCACGATGATATATACTTTATCTATAAAGAAAATTGAAAGTTTATAACTCTCACCATGTAGGCAAAAAAAAGCTGCAATATTTAGCAAGTGATTCCTCAGCAAAATTGTTGAAGTTTTAAGGCACGATAGAGCTGGCAGCATGTAGTGTTTAAGAAGCATCTAAATGCGCAAATTTCTACCCACTACTGCAGATTTCGTTGAGGCAAATCCATTTCACAAAAACTATTTTTATTGCATAAGCTAGGATAGAATAGCCGTTCCAATTACAAGGTTAAATCGAAACTGAGGCCTTTTTATCTTGCAGGAAAACTAGAATCTGAAAAATGTCCCTTAACGCTAAGAAAATGCCCAGATTCAAAAATAGGTGGGAAATATTTATTCTTCAGTTCGTGTGATTGTATTAGGATTAAGTAAGCAGTAGTAAAAAAATCGTTATTGTACGTAGATGGTGACTACTTGTATTAAACTCTTTAATATTTACTCATTGTACCGCCGATATTTACTATGCACTAAAATCTGTGACGCCTGATAAGACATTCATTAGGTGCTGGTGGTTTTGTTCAAATGATTTTATGCGTAACCCTACGTTGCGATGAATTATTTATTTGAAAGTGAAACTATACAGCTTAAAGATTACGGGAGCAAATTATGAAAAAATGAAAGCTCGTATGTTATATATAGACTGCAGCTTTGCCAAAGCTATCTACGATGATGGAACTCAGGATTTGGACTGCCAAAAAAGATGTGAAGAAGCCCAAGAGGCATGCATTAAAACCGAAAAAAATCCAAGTTTACAGTATCAATGCATTAATGCGCATCGCATATTTAAATCTACGGTAAAATTCTTCGAGCGATGCACTCTCAGTTATAAAGGTTCGCTAAAAAGAAGTGTTTACTAATTATATTTTTTTCATTAGGATAAAGCTTACACGGCGCTCACTATAGTAGTGCTTCTAATGCCCAACGCAGCTTGATCACCTAGCCTTCCATGGAAATATTTACAGACTAATAAGTCTACTAGTAGAGGTTTAGATGTGGTTACTTAAGAATAAAAAAGAGCCTGCAAAACCGTTCTGACAAAAAAAACAGGGGTTACGCTCTCACCAGTGCGGCTATGCTACGTCAATAATTGATATTTTGATCATACTGCGCTAGTGAAGAAAATAGGGTTTATTTGCTCCTACTGCGCACTTTGGGTGGCAATATATGCACTTGGCCTAGCGCTGTATTGCAAGTACATTCCTATAGGAAAAAGCAAAAAAAGTTTCAGCTTGTTTTATTTGATTGCTCAATACAATTTCTTTTTAAGGGAAAATAGCAGCGATCGCCAACCTGCGCTTTGGATAGCTGCGTTTACTCAAACCGTAATATCCTTATCTTACGTCCTGATTAGAAGTCATTAGTTCACTTGATTTGTGCATTTTGGGGTATTAAAATGGCATCTCACAGCCCTTAAGATACTGGGTAAACTAGTGGAATATGAAAAAGAGATGTACTTGTGGCTCCGATATGCGATTGTAATATTTAGCAAAATGCCTAGCAGTTTATTTTCCTGCAAACAAGCTTTACCTGTCTTATAAAAATGTAAAGATACACTTGTCTTCCGGAATGACTGTTTAGGCAACTTCAACTCATGCTTCTTGTCATGGTCTAAGCGACATCCCTCTGAAAATTCTTGGAAGCACTCAGAAGTATCTGGGGATTGCAGTTGTGCAGAGGAAAATGCAGTCCCATGCACTAGTGAGGAAGTGTACTATCACGCAGCGACAACGCAACAAATAAATGAATATTGCAAGCTCGCGGAAAAGCCTACAGCTGGTAAAACTCCGGCTTTTTTAGCTACCAGCCACTTTGGAAGAATAAACTGCCCTATCCATACAGGGAAGCCAACCTACGGAACTTTCATGTCAAAATATGAAGTGTCCCGTTACTGCCAATTTGGAACTGTAGGTTTAGTTGCTGAAGATGTATTAAAGCGTTATCATGGAGGTAATACAGCTGCACGGTAAACATTATCTGGCATTATAGATGATGCTTATGCATTTGTTAACCAGAATTTTTTTCTGTTTTGTTTTTAAGTTACGGTGCAGATATTATTATTAGAATTATTAGTATTATTATTAATAATCTGAGACTGCTTTTTCCGATTTTCCTTCTACCTTGATGAACTGCACTTCAAAAAAATATGTAATAAGGGTTAAATTGAAATATTTCTACGTTTATTAGGTAATGCTGTCATTGCTTCAAAGAGTTGTCTTAGCATAGGCTACGAAGTAGCGCCACTAGGAGAAAACAATAAACAATGTTTTTTAAGTTAAGTGAGATAATTACCCGGTAAGCCGTTTTAGACCTGTTAAATTTTGTATGTATTTTCTATTTGTTGGTTAACTGAAACGGAATGTATAGTAGGCTGGGAACAGAGAAGCAAAAAAACTCAAGTAAAGGAAACACAAATCGAGGCTGAATAAATTAAATATAAAGAAATAAAAACCTAAAGAGGCGTTAGCAAAGCTTTACTATAAGAGTTAACACAAATCCTTACTTGCTATAAAAATATTTTTACCTGGAAACTCTAAATGATTATGAATCTTTTGAAAACTCATGAGATGATAAGTCCGCAAAAAAATTTACAGGATGACTAGTGGAAATATTAGAAGCTGCGTTATGACTGCATGTTATTTACAGACGCCTTTAGATATTCTTGCCGTGCGGGAGCGCCTTCAGCCGACGATCCTCTTGTTGTCAAGAGATGCGATGCACTTTGTGCGAAGATAGAGCAGTTTTGTGCTACAGAGGACCAATCCTTTAGCAAATGCGTTAACAACTACATAGGTTTAACCGAGGAATCCGACGCAACTTTCTTTGGAGCATCTTGCATCTATGAAAAAAGTACGATAAATACCGTCGCTATTCTCTAGGCTTTTTACAAGCTTTCTCCGGGCTATTTGAAATAGCTGTTATATGCTGTTCTTTTGATTATTTAATATTTTTTTTGCATTTCAACGATGATTTTAGGCTTTTGCACATTTGTTGCTTTTTCCTGCTCTATGCATTTGTTCATTACTTCTATTCTCGTAAAAATTTCCAGTGCTGGCTGTGTTATAATAGTGAGAACTAATGCCGAAACAACTAAATTTTATTTTGAACAACCAAAAACTTCGTAGAATATATTTTTGGACAATTAAAAGTACCGATAAAAACGAATTTTTATATAGGATGATTTTTTATTCTATTTTGGCCAAGGTTTTCTACTAGCAATGAAGTTTCAACGCATTGCGCATAAAATTTCGCGGTCAATCACTATGCTTTTGGAGACATAATGTGAAATGGCTAGTATGCTAATCTGAGAATTCGTCATCTTTTTTGGCTTTTTATAATATTTTTGTGTAAAATACAGGAGAGAGATCTCCAGAAGATATTGAACAAGCCTTTTTTTACGCTCTTTTCGTTAAAAATTGAAACTCCAATTTATTAGAGCGCACATGTAGAGCTTTGAAAAAACTAATACTTCACAAAAAATTAAATACGCCATTTCGAAGTGATGCCTCACAAAAGAATAATTAGGTCATTTCAAAACAATAGCACACGAAATAGCAACATTACGGAAACACGAAAACTGAAAATAAAGACCGAAATGTGGCCACAATACTTGATTCTTGCTAGTTTGTAAAGATTGGCGAAGTTATAATTACATGATTGATGTGCTTAAATTTTCAAAAACAAAACTGAGAATTTTACTTTTCAGCACCTAATATCGGAAAGGGATTGACTTTTTGTAAACGTAAGTCTCCAAAATGTTCTTTTGTAGTCATTGTTCTCATTAGCTTAGATGTATGCGTATTTTCCCTAAATATATATTGCCGTAGTATGCAATTTAATAAGCAAGATGTGATGGCAAACTAGTGAATGCCGCAATATTGAATGCTTTAAAGTATGCAGTCGTGGAATCTCTAAAAATTATTTGCTCATATATACATGCAATATAAACTTTTTTGTACTACTTTTATTTTAGGTATTTTTATGTAAATTTTGCTAATAAGTATAGGAGAGCTTGAGTTTTCTAAATAAGGTTGAGAAAAATATATGTTCAAAATATTACCTAATCTATTACAGCATTAAACACTTGAAATTAAGAATTTTTTCAAGAATAAGCCGTGCTTCTTTTTCAAAGCATAATGTAGCTCAGCTGAACTTTCTTCTTTTCCATAATTTCAAACTATTAAAAATACTTCTACTGAAAATTTGCATTTTGGAAGTTAAAATAAAAGCTTTGCCGATAAAAAAAATATTGTAGACTCCCTTATAAGATGCTTTTTTGATTTTCAGTAAAGGAGCAACCCTGCAAATTTGCAGAGTGGAGCGAATGGAGTGAATGTACAGCAAGGTAGCAGCAAAAACAAAACTACAGGGGGGAATGACGCAGAGGAAATAGTAAAAGGAATATCATATTTTTTTTAACAAAAAGCATAAGACAAAACATCCCATTCGGTTATACTCAGTTTTTTTTTTAATTTAGGAGCAAAATTTTTATATCATTCAGTACTGTAGTATTTTTTCTGAAATTTGCTTTACTTTTTTTTTCATAATTTTTAATAATGCAGCTATTTGGGTTATAATAACACACTTTTTGGCTATAAAAAGTGATAAAGAAGCTTTGTTTAAGATTTAAATGAAAGAATTTTTGGGTTAAAATATTTTTTTATGTTAATAATCAGCATCAGGTTATAATTCTAACTTAAAATGCTTATGCGCAGGCTTGTTTTATGCGTCTGTATTGCTTCATGATAAAAGCTTACAAAATTCAATGTAGCAATAGCCATCTCGGGTTTATTTTTGTATAAAGAATTACGGGTTTTTGCATTGCTGCAATCCTTTGAGAGTTACTATGCAATAATATTTGCAAATAGTACAGCATTTCTGCCTTTTTTTGCTTTTTTTTTATAAATTTTTCAGTTGCTTGAGAAATAAATTTGAGTATCCCCAACGTTCGCGCCACCGTAAGCTGATTCAAGGTGCAATTAACGGAGCCATACCATGTGGTCAAACATATGATGAAGGTACCAAAAAGGCTTGTCAAAAGAAGCATTTACTAGCTCCTCAATGCTTCTTTCTCTTTAGAATAATCTGTTAGCTGGTACTAGTCAGGATGCTAGTTTATTTTTCTGCTTTTATTACCGTCATGGGCACTTTTTATCAGTTTCAAAATAGTTGGAAATTTATCATTTTCAAGCATTTCCACAAGAATATTTTCAGTATGATAATTATTCTCAACTGATGATTCTAAAACCTTAGATTTTTTTTTAAGCTAAATTTTGCTTTGTGAATTTTTGATTTCCCGGTTTTTAGATCTATCCTCTTATTAAATTCACAATAAGTAATGCTAATATGTAAATTTGCATGTTTAAATAGACAATTTAAATTTCCAAATTTCTTGTATTCTTGTGCTAATTAAAATGAATTTTGCGTGTATAAACTAGTGTAGAATGGTATTTTTAAATTGCTACGTATTTAAAGAATTTTAAACATGTTAATGCAGCAATTTTTTTACTTTTCTTTTAATAGCGTCTTGAAGCGATTTTTGATTTTTTTTTGCAGTAATGTGCTTGTTTTGTGCGATGAACGTTCTTCTTAATCTGAAAAAGTGAAATTTTCTTACGGTTTCTCAATTTATTATACTATGCTATGAAATTTTTACAGAAAAATCAAAGTGAAAAGAGCGATTTAAAATTTTTCAGTATTTTTCCTATTTTTTACTCAAATTTTTATCAGAAGAAATATTCGGACTTAAAATATAAATTTCAAGTCATTATTAACATGTTCTAATACTTTGTATTTCTCTTTTAAGTATTAATAAAACTTTTAAATAATTTTTTTTTCACTTTTCAGGAGGAACTCTTCATCAACAGCTTTGCAGCTGGTTACCATCGTGTGGTAGGTTGAATATATTCACCAAATCTTGGGATCCGTTTGAAATTAATCTGCAGATGCTAGTCACCTCTTTTTTTATTATTTCATCTTGCTTAAATATGCTCCTTCGGGATCACTTTTTTCGTCGCTTAACTGCGGTATGTACTCTGAAGCTTCCTCTATTTTTTCTGCTCTGCAATTGCAGCTTATTTCGCAGCTAAAATTGGTAGCTATTTCGATACCTAACTGAAAATTGTGCATAAGTCGCATAAAAATTTTATTTCAACTTGGAAGATTTGTTGAATCTTTCTGTTTTACTCGCAAAGACATAATAAACTTCCTCCTGCTTAAAAATATTTTTTTTTGCGCTTGCAGATGCTTCAGAATCTTCAAATGCGGATAATTTTGTTTCTTCAGGAGAAGATGAAAATGAGGTAAACAAGAGCCCAGTTGAAGTGGCCACTTTGCAGAAACTAGGGAAAAGCTTCGCAAGCCATGAGGCTTCTTCGGATGAAAATGTTGCCAAGGAAGATTCCTGCGAGATAGTCTATTCTGGAGACTTTCCCACTCAAGAGAAAAGCTATGATAGAGAGGTTCGAACTGTGCAAAGTGGTATATGAAAAAGTTTTGCACCATCTTTTTGGATTCTGCTTTGAGCTTAAATCTTCTTTAAATATTTTTCAAAGTTGAAGCAGCTTGCTGCGTTGTAAACAATACCTAATTAGAACACTCGTTGCTTATGAGAGCTGGTTTTTTGCGTATGAAAAAAGCCTTGAAAAAGTTTTTTGCACGGTGATTAGGCGAGCTTTTGCGCTTATTTTTAGAATTTTTACGCCCCTGAAAGTTTTTGTGCTGCCAATTTTTTTTGTTCATTTTCAAAAAATTCAGTCTGCCTAGCCATATTTCTTGCTTTTTTGCCGCGGGAATGTCACATTTTATAGTTTTTATTGCTGTGTGAAGGTTACATACGTGTATAATTGCTTACACATAGTCTAGTCAATACTTACAGAGCAACTCATGTTCTTGTCCACAATCTAGAAGAGTGTGCAACATTGAAGATGCCCGAAAATCAATGGTAAGTGTTAGCGGCTGGTTCTTGGGCTTTTTTGCTAGAGAAAATAAGATCAGTTTGCAAGGCTTGTTCAAATAGTTAATATGAACTATGTCTCCCAGTGAGAATATAAAGTTTATTTTATTGTTTCTTGTGAGGAAACCTAAAGATGAAACTACAAATCGAGAGAAATACCGCGAAAATTCTCGACCGGCAATGAAATTAAATAATTTGGGGTTAGAATACTTAACGTAGTCTTCCATATTCATTTAAAGATCTTCCAGAAAAACCAAAAATTTCACTGTTCTCAAAATAATCTTTTGTTTTTTTTATCTTCAAATTTATCAACTTCATCATAGAAGATATTTACAAAGAAAAAGAAGCTGTTTTAATGATATTTTGCTTTAAACGCAACCATCTAAACAAACAGTTTAATATCTTTTACAAAATATTCATATCACATGATACGAAATTACTCAATCTAATATTTAATCATACAGCATTAACTTTTGTTTTTTAATAGAGTCTGATTACTGCTAAATGTTCATATGTTTTCTTTTAGGCGGACTGGATAAAGCATATGAAAAGTATTTGCGATAGCAACCCACATAACGTGATTTACGCTGAAGACTTTGGGATCTTTTCGTGTGGCTCATTAGACTTTCTTCCCTACAAGAAACCCCCTGATGCCTTTTCGCCACAGAAGGGGTGCGAAACTCAAAAATACTACAACTTTTGCTCTAGTAAGTGCCCAATTATATATTTGAAGATAAAATAGTCCGCCGCGCTTTTTTTTCTTTATTCTTAGAAAAAAGCACTCCTTTTTTAATTGAGAAATTTCTGCCTTTTAATAAAAAAAATGAATTTATACCCTCTATTTTTTTCTCTTGTACTTGCATTAGTCTATATAAAAACTCATTAAAGGTCTTGTATGCAATATATATTTTTGTGTTCTTCAAAGGCTCTAGTCTAATTCCTTTCTTGCCAGCTGAAAATGAAATATTCTGAACAATATACTTAACTTGCATCTTCTTTTAGTAGTAACTGCTTAAATCACTGCCAATTTTTACTGATGGGCGAGCAACGAGTACTAGTTATTCCCGAAATTTCTTATCTTTTCTGGTAATATTTGGGCTTACAGTATTACCGAATAGTTTCTCTAGTTGTAAATAGCCTTATTTTTAGCTTACTAAGGCCTTCTTGAAAACTGCATGATATCACTTAAGATTTACGAAACTTTATTTTGAGAAGGACTACAGAAATTCTTGGCGCGAACAATGAATTTCTGCCTATATTATTTTTAATAAAGCACTTATTTTACTACAAAGGAAGTAAATAAGGCAAAATCAGTGGCATCTTCATATGACTCCAGTACTATTTGAGCCAATAATAAATGACTATGTATTTACAAAAATATCTAAAAAAAATTATAAATTTTTCCGGGCTTTTTACTTTTTTGATCATAAATAGTTGATGCCCACTGTTTTAACCTTGAAAACCTGCGGCCATTTGCTTTTTGTGTTTTGTTGGATCTTCTGCATGCCATGTGAATTCCTCTAGTGGAATCACGTTATTTTAAGAGTCCGAATTTTGTGCCTAAAGGGTACTAAGCAATTTTATCGTTAGCTTAAATTATTGCGCACTTTTTTGGTTTTAAACAGTTAAGAAGGAAGATATGCATGGAAACGCGGAGGGAAACTTTTATCTGGCACTTTCCATCATCAGTGGTTGCCTCTCTGCAATAGTGCTTACATTCCTTCTTATCCAGTATAATGAAGATCTTCAAATTTTGTTAGCTCTGAAAACAGCTGCCTCTGATGTGGATAGCGAGGTGCACGAGAAATACGATTGAAGTTCCATTTTTAACACGAAGCTCTATCCTGAGGCGATTAAAGCGTCACAATGGAACCCTAGAAATTAATTGTATAAATGCCTTAATGCCCTTTTTTTGAGATTGATTTGAATTTCGCTACTGTATAGTTGGATATTACTTTTTATTTAGTATTTTCGCCCTCATCAGGATCCGCAGTCTTTTATTTGAAAAAAATATGCTTTATATTATAATGCTAAATCGCAGAGGATTGATTTTACTAGAGATATGCTAAGTTGAATAAGAAAATTTATTGAATTTTTTTTGGGAAATGTTGAAATACAATAGTATTGCTTCTTCCGACTCATTAGACAACATTGTTTACTTATATGTCTGAAAGGAAAATTATAATTTATTATAAAAAGCCATTACACGACTTTACTTCAAAAACTAATAAAAATTCTGTAAGCTGCACCATGGATTTTATTATTTTGAGGCTATTTTTCGCGTAAAATGCGGTGCAAAAATGTGCATTGATCGGTAAAAATCCTTTTTAATAGGAGAGTAAATTTGGTATACTACTGACGAATTTTAGCAAGGGAGATTGTCAGAATCACTCAACGACAGCTTATGAAAAGTGCTAACTGAGTTTAAAGCTTAAATTACCTGTTAATAGTTGACATACACTAAAATTGCGGTAGCTAAGTCTTACATACCGTGGTAAATATGGAGTTTTAATGAAAGCGTACACGTGGGGCTTAGAAGCAGAACTAGAATTTTAAGGATTGAGCTCAGGTAGATAATGGTTTATTTTGCATGTAGAAATGTTCAACTTTCGCCCGCATACTGTAATGAGTGAAATATTAAAAAATTATAGTCTGGCAAAGTATCAGTGAACTTTATCATTCTTACGGTTAAGTCACCTTCAAGTTTTTGAAAGTGAAAATTTTAGACAAGAAATCAGTCTGCTTGAAATCGGTCCTTGCTAGACGTTGATAAGCTTTAAAAATAATGCTATTTCGCATTCCAAGTATCTTGGGCTTTTCTGGTAAAAAAATGATACCGTACCCACCTACTATATAGAAAAATAATAGCAGCTGAGATATAGATAGTAAATTGTATAAAAATTACTGAAACTCCGATTTTCAAACTTAGCTTACTTTTGAGCTCGAGTTGCAGCATTCATCCTAGCTATTTAATACATAAATAAATCCGAACTACATGTAGAAACTACGGTGAGCGCATAACCACGAAAATACGCTAGGGTTTTAAGGTAAAGGTATTTCAGCCCACACACGGCAATCTGGAAAATTTCCCCAAGCTAATGCAAGTAGAGCAACTGGATTGCAAACGCTGTAAAAAAACACAAGATTACCGCTACCAGCTATTCCCCCAAAACTGATAAATTTAGGTGGTGCAAACATAATTATAAGGTAATGCTTGTTTCTACTATTTATTTCTCATTATTACTGCATCTACAAGCTTTACTAGCTGCCCAAAAAAGGTATTGCTAATAATACCAAGGCATATTCTTGTTTGGTCCGACGGATGTGGTTTCAAATTCTATGGCTAGAACGCTTCACTTCTATATCTCTATCTTCAGCCTTAACGATGCAAACGCAATTTTGCGGTTACCAGCATTTGTTTTAATTTTTTTCTATTTTTTAATTCAATACGAATTCTAGCTTAAGCGATTTTCTTTTATTAGGAAATGCTGCTTTTATAAAATATGAAAAGATTATGTGCTACTCTTATTATTGTTGCGACGAATTCATGGAATTAGACTGGTTTTCTTTACTTAGATTGTGTGTGACACGCAGGAAAGTGACATCAGTGACTATGAGAGCTTTAAGAATTGGCTCAAGACGCCGTCTCTTCTTTCACAGTAGCACATGTTCTTGTCAGCATGCTCATGCCACAAGTTGAAGTTCCCCCTGGACAAAGAGCTTCTCAGCTCCACTAATTTTGGGGTTGACAACTATCATTAGACATTGCTGAAGCCGTAAGAAGCTGCTAATATGGATATCCCCTACTTTCAAAAAATACCGATGCGGATTGCTACCTGCTCATGGAACATTTGTTTGAGGGCAAGTGGCTCATTAGACATCTATGTACAGTTTGTTTGCTGCGCTGCATCTCATGGGTAGACTAAAAAACACTGAGTCAGGAAATGCTACCATATATGTTAAGATGGCTTATAAAATGGTATTATGTTTGCGAAGCTGTAAAGTGAACTATAAGCAATAAGGAAGGCTTGTGTAAATGTCGAGACTTGGCATGAAAAGTGAATAACCCCAAGTCAAATGCCACTATCAAAGCAGCAAATGGCCAAACTTATTTATTGGGTTGACATAATGTAGTCTTTGCGCTGGGCTGGGCACTTGTAGGCAACGTTAAGTGATTTCGTTCTAATACACTTTTAAAGTTATCTGGATTTATGACAATCGAAAAAGCGTAATCAAAGTTGTCTTTATTCAATAAAGAGAGAAAAAGGCAATACTTTGAGAAAGGACTCAAAAAAAAATATTTGATCTTAAAAATTTTGAAAAATTATCCTCTAAAATTACTTTAAAACAAGTTTATTTTGCTTGGGAATTTGAATCAAAAAAAGAATGTTATTGTGCCCAAAGAAAACTTTGATGATCGTAGAATATATTAATGGATTTTCATAACCATTAAATGGTTACCGGAACATGTTATGGCACCCTCGCATATCGGGAAAGTTACCCGATAGTGGACATTCTCTACCTTTTTATGAGGGATCTTCCATTCGAATTCCTTTCTTATTTACTGCTTCACCATGATTAGAGGCTCTTTCATATTTTTGGGACTTAATTCTTAGTGTAAATAGCTTATTACTCACAGCATAAATTAGAAGCCGTAACGTTGTTTCACTGGATACTGTGGAAGTATGCTTTCAGACAGCTTATGTCTATTGTGTCTCGCATGGCAGCAGCTCGAACTTACGCCTTTTATCAATATTGAGCTGGTGATGCGTATTTGAAATGGCGGAATCTGCTGCCGAGATGCTTTTTACGCCTGGAGAAAAAACGTTTAATGCTTTCATAGTTCTTCGAGTTAAAGGCATATCAGTCTCTGCTCATAATCTTGCCTACAAATTATGTTTAGTAAACCTCCAAAGCCACCATCAAAGCACAAAATATAAGGAAAACCGTTATTTGCAATGGGAATCTGGTGCACGTGTGCATTTTATAGTGGAATTTTGGTATATAATTATGGGACTACATGATAGTTTCCCCTAGTTTCAGTGAAGCTACAATAGTAAGTATCGAGCAGACAATTTATGAATCTCAGCGGCAGCAAGAGCTGGCCACATACTGGGTCTTAGTGAGCCATAAAAAGGTAAAGAGTAATATCATATTTCTGTCCGGAAATACATGATTTTTATCTTGTGTTTACCAGTATTTTCGCGCTTCCGTGTGTATTGTAATCATAATATAGCAACAACTTCACAAACGACCACTTTGATATGGAAGGTCTATCATCCACAGCTATCATAACTCCAGTCTAGCGCCTCTCATTTCTAAGGGTACATTAAAAAAGATCAGGACCTGCAGAAAATGAACCTGTTATGTTGCGTAATCGCTAGTTAATGGGTTTACTTCCAAGTGCGTCATGAACTACGTATCAAGCTAACTTCATCAGTTTGTTTTTCCTGTTACCATTGCTGTGGTTTGTTTACCCTTTTGGGATACCACGGACATTATTAATTGAAACCGATTAATAAGCAGGTACCACTAGTATAAAAATAATCACACGGGCTTTCTGGTAATTTCTATTTTATTAGTGCACTAAACAGAAAATATTCAATTGATACTAGCTCGAATATTCAATGCCGGCAATATCACCTACGACCCAGATACTAGCCACGTCTCCGTGCGTACTCAGTTGAACAGTATTTACCACCATTGCATATGCATTTAAGAAGACTTCACAATTCCACAAAAGGTTTACCTTCTAATACTTGTGTTTGATTTCAAAATGTAAATCGTGCCTTTGGCTTTGGCAAACTCTCTGCTACTTTCACGTCGAAGCTACTCCGTGGTCCTTTCTTGTAGAATACCCAAATGCCGTGAATACTACTGGCCTTGTTATGAGCGCTCTGCATTCTTATTCATTGGCGTATATGTTATACCCAACGCACGGAAGCGCTAGATTGCCACCGTAACTGTAACTAGCATTTTGAACGCCCAATCATCCTGTGCTCACTCCACTCCCTCTAGCAACTACTGCACCGGTGTGTAGGCCCGATACACTCGGCAATTATTACGCCTTTTCCCTCATCATAAGCGTACATCGAAAAGCCAGATGCTACGCATCCAATCCTATGTCCGTCGTCAATTGTCCTACAAAAATTCGAAGTTTCTACAAAGTTACTTGTCAACTTTGGTCGTGGCCAAGACTAACGCTTATGTCCTCCATTTTGCTCCTTGATTTTTGCTATTTTATAGTTCATTTCATTCCAATGTCCCGTGCTTGCCCTTTCGGATGTGCTTCTTCCTAATAGTTATGCTCCTAAGCTATCCGCTCGATTGCATATATCTTCAATTTCCTCGATATTCCTGGTTACGCAGGCAGTTCTTATATCCCATCCCAAGTGTCTAGGAATGTTAGGGGAAACGAGTTATCTTTTCGAATCATCTTTTTTGATTCATGAAACAAATAGCTTCAAATTTGAGAGAGTTCTTCGACTAAGTGGCAAGAGCACGGATGCGGGAGGAGCGAGAGGCTCAGGCCCGGAGATTACCCTAGATGTTAATTCGGAATTGTTCCCTGTAATGAAGCACCAGGTTTGCCTATTTTTGTGTTTTGCTATGGTATGTTGTGGTTGTATAGCTGCATTTAGAATCCCTGCGAATATGTCTTTCTTTCTTTCCAGCGCGCTAAATGGAGTGTTACGGAATTTTCGTTGAGCTTGCTAGAAAATGAAACTTTTGCGGCTGAAAGATCTTTGAAAGTATCGGAGTATGATACCAAAGTTTGTAAAGACATGTAATAGGTGTTATTTTCGTTATGGCCTGCGTTTGTGACATTTTAATTAACATTTTCATATTAACCTTTGGAGGTTGATACTCTTTGCTCGAGTAGTCGTTTATGATATGGACGTATACGGTTGTTAGTTACTTCTGGTAAGAAGTAAACAACTTTTGCTTGTATGCTTCCTGAGCAACTACGCTCGCGGTACTGCGTAATATTCGTAATTTTAGCCGTTGAGGCTATTGATTCATGTTCTGTTGTAGAATAAAGGTGAAGTTCCTCCGCTATGTTTTGCCCTTGGGTGAATGTTAAGGTTGGGCAAACCAGACTGACCCTAGTTTCACGAGGTATCTCACTTTTTTCAAAAACTTGGCAGCTATAATATGCCTTGCTTCAACAAATAAGATAGTTAGGCATGGTTACTCTTAACATTCAAGCTTGAACCCCTCCGAGAACCTTTGTGAAACTTTCTTTCTCTCCTATTATGCTGTCAAGCTGTGTAGGAATTGTGCTACTCAGTCTTGGAGATTCTCGTATATACAGTTAGTTTGCCTGATTAAGCAACATACGATTGTGTAATTTTGATGACTGCGTCGCAGAAGCTTCAGGTGAAGATATCTAGGGAGAGGCAGACAGATGATTTCTTCAAAGTTTGCGACTACGCCATGTATGGAAAAATTTTTAAGAAAGAAGAGCATTCGTCAGAGAAAAGGTAGGTATACTCTTCAATGTTGGGCATTGGTCAACCTCTTCGATTGTCTACGTTTTGTTGTATTTATCTTCTCGGGATTGCATGCTTTGTACGTAATGAATGGGGATCTTTTTTTGCACATGTTATTAATTATTTCTTGCCTAAACTTTGCTTTCAATGAAGGATTCTATATGCAGCATTCATTTTTTTCCCTTTGTGGTGAAAGATATGAGAACGACTTCACATTGCTTTTCTTATGTTATATTATGCATATGGCTTAAGTAAGCTTGAACTCATCGGAAGGTAACGTATCAGCAATACTCGCGCTCATTCCCTCGAAAAATTTGTTGGCTTCGAGTTATTCCCACTCTACAGTATCCTGCTGATGAAATTTGCCGTTTTTTAAGCCTACTTGTTTGAATAATTTGAGTAAATTTTCCTGTGATGAATTATTTTCTGATCGCCCTTTAGTCAGCACAAGGTATGCAAATATGCCTCATGAAGTGTATTAGACTTCACGGAGCTTTATATTGATTCCTTTCTATTTTCTACTATAATTTGATATGAGCATTCGACTAGTATAAAGAGAGCTTACTTCCAGTCTCCCATCTTCTCTCATTCAGTGTATAGTGCTGAATTTATGGGGCGAGAAGTTTCAGCTTCAAGTTAATTTTTCCTCTTTGCTCATTGCCTGCTTATTTTCGGTCCCGCCATGTATATTTCCCCTTCTTTGTTGATTACTTCACAGATCAGTGTATGCGTCTTTTGGCGGTCTCATGATGGCTTTAACTGCAGATAAGCAAGTACTTGCTGACTTAGAGATAAACATGAGGATTTGTATCATGGCAAGCATCCAGGCCTCACTTTCTTCGGCTCCCTTTCCATTGTAGTTTAATTTTTCCATTGGGCACGATACGAATTAGGGAGCTAATAAGCCCCTTAGCCTGGAATTTTTTCCAAAAAATGGAGAAACTTGAGCCTGGGGGCCATTAAAAGATGTCCGTTGGTTTTTTAATAGCAGAAATTACACGTCTATACGTATGCTGCGTTCATGGCATCTTTGAATTGTAAAAAATGCAACGATGCATTGAGGTTCTTGTACTATACCTCTAGCAAGCAGATGCATTGCTATCGTAGTAAGCTTGCTTCAAGCTGACCTTGCATAACTGACAAAGTGCGTATGTTATTCTTCCTTTTTGGGCATGGGTGAAAATATGAGCGTTTAAAAACACTTCTATCAGCCTGATTTTCAATGATATTCTTTTGCTACTTGGGTTTATAAGCAGGGGAATACTGGATGACTGAAACAGAAGTGCTAATGAGCTTCGTCGCATTCACTGGGTATTATTTCTAGTGTTTTGTTTGGTTTTGATTCAAAATTTTATGATCTCAAATTATAGTCTACTCTCGGTTCTTCACTTAATCAACGCTTTGGTTTTAAACCGTTTTCTAAGTATCCTTTCCTTTGAGCCAACCGCTTTTGTTGCCCCTTTTTTAGTAGTGTAAAATTTCAGCGCATGCTTTACTATATTTCCCCAGATGAACTTGCATGTTTTACTTAGATAACAGCTGTGATTTTGAACTTGTAACGCAGTGTTTGCTTCTTTTATGACGCAAAATGCGGCGTAGAGTACGCCGTAATGTGTATTTCAATGTGGTAGAGGTAGCATATAGATATTTAGTCGATTTTATTATACACTCAACGCCTTGGCAGTTATATAAGGATAACTTGCTTTTTACCGAGGTGGTGGACGGATGCTTCTTTATCTTTTTCATGAAATGCTTGCATACAAAATAATAGCAGGTTTTTGTTTTTGGTTTTTTGCGGATATTTTCCATTACCTCGGCCGTGTGGCATGCCGTAATTTTACTGCGTATGCTTCCTTTGCTTTTTAGTGTGAGAGTATATTCACGGAACACTATGCTTTTCATAGTACCCAATTTTTTTCTTTCTGTTTTAAACTTGATCTGAAAACTTTTGAGTGAATTCGTATTCTTTGTTAAGGAGTCGTATGGCGAATACGCGCCAAAATATAACTTCCCACTTGTTTGAGAACTCACTAGTCGTTTATGAGCATCGTTCATTCGATGTCCTTGCATCGATTAGGAGGCTAATTATTTTGTTACAATGATGCTAGAACCTTACCTGGAATCCTTTTGCTACAGCTTCGAACGCAAAAGATAAGCAATTTTGTAGTCTAATAGCTCTTTCAATCTGCAGCGCTGCATTGCAGCTCAGAAAAGAGATACTTTTACGACGCGGCATGCGCTGGAATTAATTTTATGTTCCTTAGGGAGCACCAGATTGTTTTGCTGCGCAAGAGCGTGTATTAGGTTAGCTAGGTCACAACTTTGCTATGAGACTACCCTTCGTTGCACGGGTGTAATAATAGGAATTGGTGAAGATACTCTCTTTGCTACCTCTGATATCATTAGCACGTTGTTTTTATTTTTTTGTGGTCACAATGTTGTGGTCAACCCAAATGTAAGCGAAAAATTCTTGCCGTAATTTGAGTCATTTCAAACTTGTGCTATCTAATATAACTTTTATCTATAGGGGGAATCGTGATGAGCTTCTAGCTATAGATGTTATATTATGGATTGTGCTTGATGTATCTTCTTTCCAGTTAGCTGTCAGTGCTTTGCTGCCTAGCTGATAGATCTTAAATATGGAATACGCTGCTTAATTGTTTTTATATATTATTCATGTGGATACTCTGCTTGGCTGGGCGTTTTCTCGCAGCCAAGCAATGAGCATAGCAAATTAATCTATACTTGATTCCCACCACGAAAAAAGTTTTAAACTTTGCGCATTTAGTCAATATTGTATATATCCTTGCCAGTTTTTTGGTGATCATTGTATATGCTGTATCAATATATTGGTATAGTCATTCACCAGGTTTAATGTTTTTTTCTTGAAGAATATGACCATTCTGCCACCTTTATAGGCTTAAATTTGTTACGCAGCTCTTGCCTTAGCAAGATTGGGACATCTGCAGCTCACCCCTGAAAGCTCAAGAAGTGCTGTACACATTAGCTTAATTATCCCTCTTGTGCTGTCGTTTTTGTCTCTAAGGGATTTGTTGCTTTTATTGTAGACCTTTCGGCTACTTCTTTCTTCAAATTTTCCCACTGATGGGCAACTTCCATGAGTAGCTCCTTCAAAATCTGTGTTAGCAAGCATGGGGGTGAACTAAGATGTAGTTACTTCTTGTAAAAAAGAATGAACAAAAAGTCAGAAACAAAAAGAGATATTATTCCACAAAGCTTTTCATATGATATATTCATGCTTTTGCCGCTAGAAAATTCGTTCATTTTTAACTCTGAAACAACATTTTTGTTATTTTCGCACACATAAAAGTGCTAGAAAAGTTTGTTATCACTAAGCTAGCTAAGCCACTGGGTCAAGAATAGATTAAGAAACGCACTACTTCCTAATAATTTTTCATAGGATGATCAAGCTATAGGAGTTAATTGCCAGTCCGAAACCCTGCTGGTGTGATGGCTACTTATCACCACGTTAATATAGGCGTGGTGGTGCAGAAAGTCACGCCTAAACTATTGCCCGCTTTTTCGAAATGATAGACAGGATTTGGCATTCGGAAGTAAGCAGCTTTCGATTATGTTCCATCAAGTCACCTGCCAATCCTTGGGATCCATTGAGTCCATTAGACACTGCTTTGTCTTTTTCAGAATTCTTAGGAATGCCTGTAATTTAGACCGCAATAAACGCTGAAATATTATCTCATGCACCCATCCATGCAAACTCATATTTATGACGAGGCCAATTGTACTGCTACTGCTTTTAAAATGACTAATGTGATTTAACGCTGTCAGTTTTTTTCTTATTGCAAGCCTTTTAGCTTTTTGCTTAAAGCTTGATGTGCTGACATCAGAAGAAGCAAAACATGCAGCCGATACAGCCAGCTGTAGGTGTCAAATATGAACCTTTCCACTAACCGCTCTGCGTACATCACAATGAGATTGTTTTAGCAATATATTGGAGTAATTTATTACCTTGACTGGTAGCAAGTCTTGCTGTAAGATTAACTCTTCCAAAGCTTGCACGATTAGGGGGTCATGTGATCTTAGCAGTGGCGACTGGGAAAATGCAGTAAAAAACACGTGATCGATTATTCAACGCATTCAACCAGCTGCAGGTGGAATAATTAATGTGCTAGTCGGAGTGCCCTTTTGTATTATTGATTGTTTGGTGCATATGTAATGTTTCTCGAAGTTTCGTATGGACTGCTTCTCGCAGTTTTGTATTGGATATAGTGAATTTCCAATCGCCGCCATAAACGATTTGACGGTGTACAAAGTGAAAATTTTGCCTATCAGAGTCGGCGCAACCATATTTCATAAGACTTACTATGTCCCTAATCTCCGAGAGTAGTACGAGAATTTCATTTGCCCGTTGTACCATCATCAAATAGCGGCCTTCCACAAATTCCGTTGGAGGCTTCGGTTCCTTTTTCTCTGATTTGTCATCTAGAATGGCTGCAACCTCGGTTCCATTGGCAAAGTTTTGAAAGCTCTTAAGCTTTTGGATCAATACGTCATTTACTTGTATCAACAGACTACTTTTAGTCACGGAATCTTCTGGGTCCCATCCCCGCAATATTATGTGCTCTTCTTCCTTGTCACTAAAGCCCTTGCCGCTTAAGGCTAGAAAGTCTCTCTGTATGGGTTAAATCAACAATAAAATAAATTACGTATCTCAAATTGGACTCAGTAAATAGAGTAGATGTTTATGATTTCAATTTTGTGCCAACGGGCCTGCAACCATTGGCGTTGTGAAGTCCCTAAATTGCTGAAGCAGGTTAGAGATGCACTGTCGAGCTCAAATTTATCCGAACTGTATTGTATAATGCAGATGTGAAATAATCCTTACATAAAAGACTTATGTTCGGGTACAAGCTTTTTTCTGCAGTGGAATGAGCTCAGTGGTGTATTAAAACTCTAAAGGTTATCCAGGAAGAAAGATTCTTAAACTGGCGTAACTAAGCAATCAATTATTTCAGGCTAAGGCTGAGTGGCTGGTAGCTTTGGTTGCCTAATTGAGAGGTGATTAACTCGAGATATAAGCCTTATGAAGCTGACAGTTTGCATTAACTATCGCTCGAAACTACTCGCTCTATTTTATAGACGCCATATCTAACGAAACTAAGGTGTCCTATTAGTTTTTCATTCTCTTATTATTGTTAGAGTACTTCTTGATAACTTTTTCTGAACCTTTAAAAGTACCCAAATGAAATTCTCTAGCCACCTTGGTGACATGGCCAAAACCTTGAAAGTAAGCCTAGCACAAAAAATAGTAGTAGCATATAAAATGTATCAAATCGTATTTGAAGGAGATATACTTGGTTGAAGATAATTCCTAAATGTTCATGCATTGTGAAAAATCCTGTTGACCTAGGAAGCGGACACGAAAAAATGAAAATTATTGGATGTTTATGAACGCTCATTCTGCTTTTATGGCTAATTTATTGTCGAGCTTTCATTTCCTGTCCGAGGAACAGGTTTTGCTTTGTCCATAACTCCTGGTAGTGCATTCTATCACGGTACCTTATATGACCCTAAACGATGAAACTGAGTGGCTCACTCCTCCATTTTCTAACCCTGCTGAGAGATGCTAATTGACAAGCATTAAGCGGAAACGTAACTAGGTGATGCTACTGATTTATGAGTTAGCTCAGTCATTTTTGCGGACGAAAAAAGAATGACTCGTCATTCGAAGTAGCTGCAGAGGCTTCTATCTTTTTACTGCCCTCTGCGATGTTATTGCTTTCCACCTCAGTACCCTATCCTTTGATTGTTTCATTTGTGTAGTAATATCGTCTGCATTCTGAATTTTTTATTCAAAAATTAATATATTTAATAAATTTGCATGCTCTTATGCTGTGCTTACAATTTCTTTGAGTATGTTTATTTCATTTGAAATAATCCATTTTAAGTCATCAAGGTTTTCGGTGGTTTCTATGAACTTCAAAAGATCTTGCTTCTTGCTAGTTTCATAGTTTAGCTGTAAAAATGTTTTTATTTGGTTAGAGAACTCTGTTGTGGCTTCCACATTGGCAAGGAAGCTTGTTTGCAATCTATCCCAGATAAGTTTCTTTGCAGTCTCTATTTGCTCTACAATTGCAGCTATAACAGGAGTTCCATCCAGTATAAAGGTGCTAATACTCTTTTTTTTGGGACACGTCCTCTGGATTTTTTGCAGCTGCTTGTCTAACTCTTTCTCCACCTTTAATATCCTGTCTATATTCGGAATCTGAATTGCAAGATATGATACAAGTAAGAAAGGTTAAGTATAACGAATTATAGCGTGAAATCATAAAAGCCAACTATTTAACTATTGATAGCTTAGACGTTGGAATGAACTTACTGCGCACTTGTGAAACAAACTCGCGTCATCTCATTAGCTATTTCATTGTATGTTAGGTCATTCCAGCGCTTTAATGCATTTTAGAGTAAAGGTAATGCAGGTATGAAAATATTAGTTATAAAGATGCCACGCTCAGAGGACAAAACGGAAATTGAATTGGCTCCTTCTTTGTGGGGATAAAAATTAGCTGCACTAAGTTTAGCTTTTTCTGCTAATAGCAAAAATGACAGTCTTGGAACGCTTAGGATCGTAAAAGGTTATATGATTCGCCTAACTTTCACCAAAGCAATCGACTGCATGACGGTCGGTGATTCTCAAATAGAGTTGGGAGAAGCATATTGAAAGCTTAATAACTATAAGGAAGGATTGAACATCTTGGAAATAGCAGGGAAGCTTTATTATATACTGAAAATCGTAAAACATTGATTAAAAGTTCTAGAGGTGGCTGAATAGACAGTGTATTTAAAGCTTATCACAGTAGAAAAAAATTAATGCCATTTAACTGTTTTTGGACAAAAATTGATGTGCTTAACTTGGTGTAACGAATCTCATTACTTTTTCTAGTATGCTTGTTTAAAATTTATGCCATACTCGGCTATACTTATTATAGCTTCGAAATGCAACAACCGGCATTATATTTTTCATTAATCTTTTGGTAGTCTGTTTAGATGTAGCTATGCATTTAATAGCATTTTAGTGGCTGAGTGGCTTCACCATAAAATAAATCACTATTAAAATGAAAATTCATCGACTAAAGAGCGCATTCATATTTTTTTCCAGCATGTATATTACGATCCACTGCATTTTCATGTGAAAAAAAGAAAAAGCGTGTATACTATTGTTTCATTAGCCCGAAAAGTTTAGGCATTTTGTTAATTTTTGGCATGTTCGCCAAGGAAACTAAGCTCAGTTAAAAATTTCTTTATCATTGTGCTTAAGAATAGTTAAGTGACAAACCGTTGTGAGACTAGCAGCATAGTTTGCCAAAAATGGTGGGTTTGACTTAGCCAGCGCATTTTTTTGCCATCTCTTTTCGTCACATTCACTCGAATATATTTTTTGTTTTATATCCTCTAGAAAATTTTGATCGTTTATGTATACATAGTCATCAAAAGTTTTTATCTCAGTACCAATGGTGACTCTAATAACTTCCAATCTTTCGTAGATATTTTTCTCCGCCACCTAATAAAAGACAAGCGTAATTTTTGCGTTTGCTACTTACCTATGAAAATGGAAGATTTTGCGATTATAAGAAATAGAAGGAAAATCCTCTTTAAAAAAATTTTGAGCGTTTCTCTCCTCTGATTATGCATTTTTGTGGCTAGGAATATGTTCACTATATTATTTGTAGATTATTCTAAAATTTATTGGATACTGAAAGTGTTGAACGAATGAGTTCATCAATGCACACAAATTTTATGAATTTAAAGCATTCGCAAGGAACTAGTGGATATTTTTAGACAAGCACCTGAATCACTCGGATTTTGTATGGAAAAATGCATTAGATCTCATAACTTGAAAGACTTTTTGCTGTCACCTGGATATCCTCCAAAAATATGGCGGAGCAATAGGTTTCGTTTATTATTCGTCCTAATTTAGGAATATTTTTGAAATAGTTGAGAGTTTGGTTCATAATAGTCGCAATGATATCCCCAAAACCATTTTGGCTGTAGGAAAGGCATTCGTGTAGAACCTTATTGTTGAAGCATTAACTAAAACTTTTCTAACTATCTCAGTATAAGTTACTTGCAATTATTTTAAGTTTCGAAAGCTTTGCTACTTTTTAATTAAAGTGAATTTCGTACTATATTTAGTTTTTGCTAAAAGGACAATGTAGCTTTTTAAGTTCTTGGTTTGATAAATGCAAACGGGCAGCTCAATTCAGTAAAAAAGATATGGTAGCCTTAAAAGCCATTTGCCTGTTTGAAGAACTAGGCTTAATAATAAGCTAGATTCTAACTAAAGAAAAATCATCAAGCGCTTGCAAACATGCTAAACATAAAACAATTCTCTAATCTTCGATATAAGTTTTTTGAAGCTAAAAAATAAGCATTTTGTTTAACACTTATGAAGGCAATTATTCTGACCTAGCAAGACCTTCAAATTCAGGAGCCAACCTTATTTTACTATATTCGCAAAATATCTTGAAATGCCATATTTCCCTTTGCTTTCCATGAAAGTTTTTGAAAAAGGGTTCTGCTAGTTGTAGAGTGAAAAAAAAATTATTTTATCACTAAGACAACTATAGATTAAAGCTATAAGTGCGCTTTAAAAATTAAATTCTGCAAAAAAATATGGAAAGACGTAAGAACCGTTGAAAAAAGGCTACCTTTATAGCTGGCACTATCCGAAGTTACAAAAAAATCCCCCATTTTTTGACTAATAGCAATTTGCGTATTAAGCAAAAAAAATCTGAATCAAAATAAAGATACAATTAATTTATCTTTCTGCTAAATCCGATTTTCTTTATAGCCACCGTAATTCTGAAACAGTTTTTGACTCAATTAATATTACTTAAAAAGTGCTTATTCCTTCGTTTACCATTACCAGTCAAACCCCTATTAAATATGTATTAAACCTCTCCCAAACAATGAACCGCTATATCATTACTAGGACCTTTAGAAAATTTTTTTAAAACCTTGTAAAATTAGAAACACTACATGAAGCAAGCGCTATTCTTTATTAAAGTTACTAGAAATTCAAAAAGCAAGAAAGCACAATTTAACCGTCAATTTTTCCGCCTCCAAAATACACCAAGACATTTTTCAGCCATGTGAGGACGCAGCAACGCAGAACTTGGACCAGCTCCTGCTCTATAAGTTCAACAAATTTGCTCCAGTTCTTCAACTCTGATATGCGCAATAAAACATTGTATTAGTATTGATGCAAAAGCAGAAAACTGCAGATTTCAATGCGCATGGTTCTTATTTCAAAAATCAAAAAATATGACTCGCATTCCGATTCTTCTCCAGTTACGAAAAGCACTAATCCACAATGCGGTAGGGCTGCAACTCAAAGGCAAGCCATATACTTTAAAGATTATCTTGGATGTGCTAAGAAAAAACATTTCCTGGAGAAATCTCCAGAATATGATATTATTTTTATGGTAAAGTCTTCTATTGTACAAGACTGCTCGCTCAAAAAAATTTAAAGCTACTTTGCATAACTCCTTTATTACCCATGCATTAGTATATGTTTCGTAAAAAGGGGAAAGGTAAGCACTGTAGTCGCTAATTTCAGTTAAATAGTCCCGTCAGGCGAGTACCTTCCAGCTATTTTTACTGTAATTCTTTAATTAGCTAAATTATATAGGATCAAATTTTCGTGCGATAGTATCATTAAAAAACAAAAAGTTTGTAAAGATGGGTTTGCATTTTTTACCATTAAAAATGGTTACTTCATTTCTTTCAAAATAATAAGGGAATCCATTAATGAAGCACAAACAAAATTATCAGGCTAAATACACTACTATTAAATAAAAAAGGTGTAAACCTATAAAACTTTATTATCATATACCTGCTTTTACAAGGTCTATTTGGGCTTCTGAAGCACACTCTAAAACCATATTAAAAATAATGTCCCACGAGGCATTAGATTCCAACTCCCATTTTTGAAACTCTTCAAAATAAATCTCAGCTATACGATTAGGACTATCCTTGTTTGACTGTATGTTACAAAGCTCAGGAACCGGTTTCCACTTGCTGATTAAATCTGCATATTTAAATCACTTAAAGTTGTAACCAGTGTTTTTTTTGGTAAATTTTTTTTCAAATTTTGTTGATCTAGGCGTTGATAAGAAAAGCAGCTACAAAGCTGAATATTTAAAAAATAATAATTAAATTTCCATGCATCCGTGGGGATCAGTATTTATATGATATACAGTTTTTCTGGCCAATCAGTTTTTAACCTCTACTTTCTTTCTCTTTCAACACAATTTTATGGAAACCCTTCGGGTATTGACTTTAAACATGCAAGTACAGCATAAAAAATCTTATAGAGTTAAAGCAAACAACGCCATTAGACTAAGTGGTGCAGCAATATAAACATTTTAAAACCACGCATCATGCTGTTGAAACTGTTTACTACAAACTTACTTGAGGCCTTTTGTTTTAAATATTTCAAAAATTTATTTTCTGTAGATTTTCATTATTTTTTTTCGTGCATGGATTTACTTTTGTGTAAGCGTCAAACTTGAGATTGAGTTAATTTTAGAGAAAAACCTCCTTTTAAGCTATTTTTTCAATTGAAAATTCTTGGAGTAAAGGTGGCATATGAGACCTCTTGCTGTGTTGAAGCACACTATTATAAAAATGTAAAACCCTAAAAAAGTTTTGGGAAAATGCTTTTGATTGCAAAATTACAAGGGAAAAACTAAAAAAATCTAAGAAATATTCAGATAAAGAGCAATAACCTAAGGTACTGGCCTTTCCCGTGGGTACCTTTTATTTTGGAGAATTTTTCTTGAATACATAATATCCTTTTTTGGTGCTCTAAAACTTGGTCTAAAGCCACAGTAATTTCTTCTTCTATCCTTTCATTATTCCAAAAAAATTTCAATAGTTTCTCGTGTATATTCTGATTTATATTCTGGGATGCTTCTTCAAGTATGATCATTTCAGGACATTCCAAGCTTGTCTGCATCTAAATTATGTGCGTTTTAAATGCGCATGTTAGTTTCTTTGATATTTAAGCAAGCTCTTTTGAATTGCAATTTTTTGAAATTATTTGATATTACATTAATGTTCCATTGGTGATCTCTATTTAGTCATTCAAAGTATGCGTTTTGGAGTTTCATCTAGAAGGGACAATACAAAAAATTATTATACAGATCTGCAATATATGTTTAATTTTGTATCTTAAAATTAAAGCAAATCTACCTCTGGTCATTTTTTTGAGTGTTTTAACTTACATATAACTTGCTGTTGTTTAAAAAAATTGCAAGGAAATCAAAAATTGAAATTTCTATAACAGAATTTTTGGTGCAATTTTGAGTCTTTTTTCTTTGAATAGATTTGATATGAAAATTCTGAAGGCTATATCCAATTTAAAGAGCATGCTTAAAATGCCAATTACATAATTACCCTAGTTTAATATTTTCTAACATATTTTTTTCATCCTATGTACTGCAGTCGAGTCACTGATAATGCAATGTTTTCCTGCTATACCTTGGTAAAAGCGGTTAAAAAATTTTCAATCATCGCCGCCGTGTTTGTCAATTTGTTTACTTTTTGCAGAAATTCTTTGCTAATGCCCAAATTATGCTCCTCTGAAATATTTGTAGCTCCACGTAAATTCAATAGCGAAAAAAGCTTTGGAGTAATAATTTGATAGTTCACGGACAAAAGTTTGGGATTTTTTGCTTTATAAAAAACTTTCTGCTGTAGAGCCTTTTCGAAATTACTTTCTAAGCATTGCTGGCAACTTTTCACCTGCGAAGATTAGTTTTAATGAAGCTTTGTCAAAAAAATTTTGCCGATTTAATTTTCTCAATAGCAAATTAAGCATCGTATGCAATATAAATTCTAATGGCACTTATGAATAAAAATTAAGGGTAAAACCATTCAGCCAAAAGCTAGAAGCTATCCAATTTTGTTTATCCGCTTAGGCCAAACTAGTGAAAATTGATTCAATTGATACTGTTTTCTTGTATTAAAAGGTTACTAAAAAAATGCATCACAGTGATTAAAAGGCTTCCAAGCTAAAAGAATATTGGAAAATTGCGTTTTTTGGTTAATTTCACGCAAAGAAGTAAAATTGTGCTTCATAATCTTAGGCTTTAATTTAATAAAAACATCTGATAAATGGAAATTTTTTTTCTGTTACTCATTCCCATAGGTTTGGAAAAAAATTATAGCTTTGTAACCTTAAAGAAGTACATTATAAACTCAAAGATGAAAAAAATTTTTCATAAGCTTATTCTAAAAAAGTCGTATCCCTGAAGTGCTACGCTGATGGATTCATCAATTTTTGTCAAAAGCAAATATTTTTCTCGAAATGGCTTTTATACTACGTTTTGGTAGCACTGTGATAAAATCAGATACTACTCTACACTTCAGCTGCGTATGTTGAACCCTTTGCATGTGTAGTTATTATTTCAATTTTTGAAAACAAAAATTTTAACAAATTAAAAAAAATTGACTTACGCAATCTACTTTTAGGCTGATAAGCTTATTAGACAACTCTTTGCTTGCTGCAAAAATATTTTCAGAGTTTTCTGTACTATTAAGGTTATGTCTCTGCATGTGACTTTCAATATCGTTTAGCTTATCAAATGGGATGTCCGTTTTCGATACAGCAAAATCAATCCATTGCAGCAATGCAATAATTTTTTCTTCTCTTTCTTTAATATTCATGGTAGTATTTGACTCATTAAGTATAGTGTCTAATTTTTTTTTAACTCCAATTTGTAATTTTTGTAGATGTTCTTTTAACTCATTAAGCAACGAGTGATAAGCTCCCTCAATAATTTGTTTGATTGCTGGATAATCGAGGAAAACAGTTAATTTTTCTAGTAAGTAGAGCTTTTGATTTATTGGCAGACAAGTCCTTACTGCCACATTAATTGTATACTCCAGTTGTCCTTCTAAGGCACTCTTCAGCTCCCTGCATTTTTTAATATAATACTCAATATACTATAAAGGCAACAGGAGCGCAATTTTTTGTTGTTGAAGCAACGCGAAAAGTTATTTAAAAGTAATTTAAAGCGTTAGCTATAATATTGAGCTATGAAAAATCACTTTGAAAAAAGAATGCTTCATTGGCAGGATGAGAAAAAACATATATAAGTTGTTCTTGCAAAAATTTTGAAGTCTATTAATTTTTTTAATTGATAAATGCCACATTAAAAGTGGCATAGAAATACTTCTCAATTCTTTTAATAATATTGAAGCGCTTGACTTGCATGCAAATGCTTTTGGTAGTTTGGCGCACAAAATTATTTTTTTTCTATTTTGTAGTTTTAAGCATTATCAAATATAATGCAATATTCCAAACTGCTTCAGGTCCAAATTCAACAAACCTTGAATAAAATTTGCTCAAGGTTTTTAAGCTATCAAACTATTTGTATCACACAACCAAAGTTTAAGATTTAAGATTTTGACATTGTTTTTTGTAGTACTTTTTAAAACCATGTTTCTAGCCCTAGTAGGAATAGCTAATAAGCCAAGATTTTGGAAGATTATTCATAAGTTTAGGTTTAAATATTAACCTGAAGCCCCATTTGAAGCTAGCCATTTGCCCTTGAGGACTGTCAAAAATTTTTGCGCAGCTAGACTCAACTTCTTGAGGCGCGCTTTCAATTTTGTTCAGAATTACTTCTAACATACTTCGCACACTTGAACCTGAGATAAAGAAAAATTTATAACATATATAGGGTTCAGAACAGAAATAAAAAAACTTAGTCCCAGAGAATTTGGGATCATTTAGAGATCATAGCTTGCTTCTTTTCGCTACTTTATCATTATATTGTGAAATATTCTGTATTTTTTTAAAAACAGTTCAAGCGGATTTTTTGGAAACAATTGATAGACATTCAATAGAAACGTATTCTCTAACCACATCTTCCTTCAAAATAAAGCTGCTTGCTTTCTTCCAAATGAACCATAAATTTAATGTACTGCTGCATTGCCTCGCTTAGCTCAATAAATCTTTTGAGACTAGAGACCCCTGAATCAATTATATTTTCCATGGTATCTACTTCCTTTTCAACAGTCAGTGGATCAATAGATATCTTTCCAAATTCTTCTTCAATAAAAAGAATAAGTTTCTTCGCCATCTAAATTTAAAGAAAATACATCCGGTAGTATTATAAAATGCTTGGCCTTATTTTGAAGGCCGATTTAGCATAACTATAATTTCGTACTAGTACTGAAATTTTATGGAAATACACAACACTTTTTACGGTAGGAAATATGTATAATATAAGCATACATTTTTTGAAAAAGAAAGTAATATAGCTTTTAATTGTTTGGCCTTATTTTTTAAGGCGCATTTTTATTGCCTAAAAGTATTTTAATAATTATTCAAGTAGTTTCACACCTTAAAATACTTTTTTTTTTAGTTGAATCATGTTACGTATGTATAAACGATGTTGCAAAAAAAAAGGTAATAATATCGCAATAAATCAACGACCCACCCCGTAAACAAATTACCTGTATCGAATACTCTATTCTACAAAGCACTTCTTGGTAGTCCTTTTTCAATATCATAGTGAAGCTTACTTCTTCAAAAATAAAGCCTTTAATTCTCTCTAATAATATACCCATAATCGCCCGAAATAGCGGTATTAGCCTACAAGTTTTTCTGTATTCTTTTGAATTAGCCCAAGCTTTTGCAAGCAGTTGAATGATATTTTCGAAAACATCCGGTGTTTTTAAAAACTCAAAGCTCTTATCAAGAATAGCTTCAAGCCTGAAATAATTTTATATACCTTCTGTTAGTGCTTCTATAAAAGGCAAGGATTTTCTAGCTTCACATCGCTTGCAATTTTGAAAAAAGTATCAAAGTTCTGAATTATCAAAAAAGGATCATTGTAAGTATCATAAAATTCATATTAAATTATTTACCATGGGCGCAAAGGATCAAGATTTAAAACAATATTGCTTGTCTCTTTGTGAACTGCCGTTGTAAAGTCCTTTAGCATTTCGATGGAATGCGTACAAGGATTCCCCTCAAAAGCTAGACCTGCTTCTAAGGAGCGTATATCGTTATTTTCCAACCGCTCTTTCAAAACAGTTAAACATTTTTGCTTAAATTTCCAATACTTGATCTCTATTAGTGGGTTTTTCCAAAAATTTTCTGATAAAATTTCAGAGTCACGCAGAATAATTTGGATATAATAGATTAATCAATAATGAAATTAATAAAATCATATTCAAGATTATTGGAAATAGTAGTTAGGCGAGCAAATTAGTATGCCCTACTAAGCTGCTTTTAGTTAATTTTGATAATAAAAACTCAAATTTCCATGTGAAACAGTTTAAAATTGCTACTAAGCCTATTTTCCGCTTAAACTTTTACAAAAACTCTTGGCGACAATTAAAATTTTGATTACAAAAATAAAGACCTTGTTAACTATTTGCCTATGCTTCAGCTGTTGCTAGCACTAGTCCATAAGTTCAGAGAACATAAAAACATATCTAGACCAAATTACTAATGTCCATTTACTAAAAGCATCATAATTAGCATCCTGAAATACATAAAAAAAATTTCAACATCATTGAATCTTATGTCATCTATCTGGTAAAAAATTTCAGGAGCAGTAACGCAGCTATGCAGATACCATCATCTTTTGGGCGAAACCAAAAATTTTCTCTGATCGCTTCGTTCGAATATTTAATCCACTTGTACACAATTTCTTCTAGCAATTCTTTCTTCTTTATAGGCTGCAAATCTTCATCGAAAATTTTTCCGGGAAAATCAGCATCAATTTTATTTTCTAAAAAGTTGTTTATATTTTGTAGGATCACAGCCAACATACAATGCTTAACTGAAAATTCATCCTTTAAGACCCCAGGGAAGGCCTAAAATATCAAAAAGAGTAAGGATAAATTCCTAGCATTCCCTGAGATCACCTTCACACTTTAGTTCTGTCTAGTAAAGATTATTTATGCAGTGACAAAGCGCTTTACCAGCAAAACACCAATGAAAAGTTTGGTAGTGTTTTTAGTTAGCTGTAAGAAATCTAGATAAAAATTATTAGTTTGAATACAACGTAGCCAATATTGGCCTCTTAATATTACATTGAAGCATTTAAATATTAAGTCTCAGCAAAATTCTTTTAGAACATAAGAAGTAAACAAGAAAAATCTCAGTCTAATTTTTTTGAGGTACTGTGGGTTTTCACAAATAGCAGGCCTGTTAATGCCAAGCACTCAAACACTCTGAATTGGCAGAAAGTTTCAGCAGCCAACAAAATTTCGAGAAATTATCAAAGGGCACACCGCCACTAGATATAAATAAAATATGCCTTAACAGCACGCTTCCTTGAAAAATTAAAATGAAAACTTATATTTAATGTTTTATGCAAGAACGGGAGCCTAATTTCAAGACTTAGGAACTATAAACTGTATGATTACCTGCTTAATCATTCCCTTAGGAATATCAGCGTACACGTCACGTATCAAAGTAGACAAAAATTTCAATAGATCTCCGCACACTTTGACTCCAAATAATTGATTTTCAAGGCTCTCCTAACGAAGGAAAAAAACACAACAGTAAGCATGAGGCCTGCATCTACGTAAAAAGCTATTTTCCAAGCAGTTAGGACATTGAATGCTCAAATCTGCCTTTTTCACTAACCTGTTGTAAATCCCCATCGAAAAGCTTATAAATGAAACAACTTCTTGAAAGATTTAATTCCTTAGGCTCTAAATCCAAAAAATTATAGTCAAACTTCAAGTCATTTGATGCTTGAGATGAGCATTTTTGTACTTTAATAACCGTTTTTCCTTTAGAGGAATAGCAAAAATCAACTATTGCTTGCCTGAAAATTCAAATATATAATATATATATGATTGCTCCTGTAATTATTTGCTACCGCATTGCGTTGACATTATAGAGAAAAAACAGAAGTAAACTCGCTTCCCTTGTTTTTAATGCTCCAGATACCGTGAAGCGCAGTCAGAACTTAAGTGTGAATTTTTATCGCATTTTTTAAATGCGTAAAGATCGATACAATATGTAGTATATATTCAAAATATTTATATTTTAGGTATATAGAAGTCAATATCTCCATGCATAAAACAAATTCTACAAAACAGGAAAAGGTACTACTACGTAATTTTGGTGGTAATAAAATAGGAGTTCATGGTTTAATATGGCTTGTTTCTGCCTTCTGCAAGTTCAATATCACTGAAATAAGTTGAGCATATTGTTTCTCTTACTTGTTCTTCGTACTTTGCATTACTTTTTCAAATGTTTGCCCATCTTGAAGGGGTGCATCAAGCAGCCTCGCTGCATAATTTATAAATTTTTCAGCCAAATCAAAGTTTTCTGCTTGAGTGTCCATTTTGTTAATTAAATCCGATTTCGTTAATCAACCTGCAATTTAGCAAGTTTTTCATTTAATTGAACCACGATTCCCGAGAGCATTACTAAAGTCTATAGACATCTGCTTTGCCCAATAGCATTTCAGCCAGCCATTGAGCGCGCAGTGAACTTAATGACGAATCAGCTTCTCAATTTCTACGAAAATCTAGGAGAATCCCTTAAATATTCTTAAATATGTTGAATAATGTTTAAAAAATTGAAATTCCTGTTCCCACAAGCGTAGGAATGGAAAGGCTAAATGGCTTTTCAAACTCAACTTTCAGAGGGTCGATTGACGCCATTATTCCTAAAGTTTTAAAGGATGAATTGAACCTACATGCAATTTAGAACTAGGCCTAGACGAAGTGGCACCCGTGATATAACACCTGGGTGCAGGGCAGTCCGAACAACAGGGGGGAGTACTCTTTGCAATAATGAGGTTACGCTATTTTCCATGCCACATGCATAGCGATCTTGGTCCTGATGCCCACATCTGATCAGTTTTTTTATTTTCTGTTGTAGATAAATGAGTCACTATTTACCCCAAGGCCTTTTTCAGCGGACACTTTTCCTGGATATGGAAGGAAAGCAACTGATGCAATACGCTGAAAATGTGGCTAAACTTTGTGAGACGTAGCCCTTGTTGCAGCAAATGAATCGCTTCTTATACTTTCTTGTGACTACATTGTTTAGAACGCTAATTTGCTCATTCTGTATTGTTATGGCCTGAAACTAGTCCTCAAACAAGTAAACGTGAGCGATTTCCTTAAAGTTCCACCTATATCAAAAAAAGATTGAAGACTTACTACACGCGCTACACAGTATGGAATAGCACTCCTTTAACTCCCTGAAAATTATACAACGCAACAAACTCTGGTACAGCTACAGTATATGCATTGCGTTTCAAGAAGCGCTATGTGCTGTGTACTATTCTTTAGTCAACGTTCATAAGCAAGCAGCTACTGGAGGATCTATTACCTCCACGAATTAGCTGATTAGAATAGATATAAAGATTAATCACAGATTTGGCAAAACAAGATCAAAACCGCTGCAAAGACAGTCTATACTTGATTTAATATCTTGATTGAGTACAGTGTCGTCGAGCTTAATTGTTTCAAACTATATATAATTCACGGACAAATTGAATGAGGTGCTTTTTTAGCCTTTGAATCATGCTTTCAAACGATCAGCAATGTAGTAGAAATTTAGCGCGCGACGGTTCAGCGCATATTTCGCATGTCATGGAAGTGGTCAAGATAAAGCAAAGCGAAGCAGTAACCTGCAGAAGATAAAAGGCGTGATGCCATGAAGTAACGCATTTAGAATATTGTCATAAAGCTCATACATCGTGATTATATTCCGATATAATGACTAGTAATAATGGAATTTCCTTAAAAACTAATGAAAACGATGACGCAGTTATAGCCGCATACTTATAATATAATTGTTCAAGTAATTCTTCCAAAAAATAGCTGAACCGAATGTAGAGCGCCGCAACTTACTTTAATGCAGTTTGCATAAAAACCCTTTCCCATGCGTATACATTGCATTTGCCATAGTAGGCTGAGAACTTGTAGTGTTTTCACACATTGTAATCCTGCGATGAAGTTTTTTTCGGCGAGAAAATTGAAGTGCCCCAAAAGCCTTACAAACAAGCGGTAGATTAATTTGCTATAATAAAAAAGGCTAGCCTACGCTATGCTCTGGATAACCTGGGAATTTTACGTGAATCAGGCAAGATGCCTACAGGTAAGAAGATGATCACTCGAGAGAATGTTACTATACACACGGTTGTATAAGCGAGAGTCTAGCATACTCATATTTATCTTTTCCTCATCAGTACCCCTATATTGCGCTGTATCATCTATTCGAAGCCACCACGGTGTTCTCTCATTCAGTACCTTTCTGGCAGCAAAGCACAGTACTACTAATGTAGCCGCCGTAGCGCCTTCAGCCAACACCGATAGCACTCAATTGCGTAATATTGTATATATTGGAGCTTATGTGGTGCAACTTTTGGCATAACTATTCATACGCAAAAAACCGCAGTAGGCTTCACTTAGCTTTCTGTAAATGGAACTACGTGGGGTGTTGACCAAGTTATATCTGTAATCCATAAAATTGTTACTAGTTCTACTGCGTATGAATGAAGCAAGTGCATATACTGGTAGAAAAACCTAGGTAGCCGATTTTGAATCACTCTAAAAGTTCAGGAGCGCACACTGGCGCTATTTGTAAACGTGTGTGGATCTTGTAAAGCAGTATAGGTCTGCTATTCCTGAGATAGCTGAAAGTTCCGTTCATTATTATTTTCTGTAGCCGCCGATAATTTAATAAAATAATTACCGGGGGTATGACGCAATGTAAAATATCAAAGTAAGATGTTTTTCTCCTATCCCCTTACTTTCACCTTTAAGGTATATTTTAGAGTGCCATTTAACCAGTTGCTTGATTCTCTTGCTTTTCTTGTAGGCGGAAATTCTAGTTATTTATCATCTGAGGTACAAGGGGGCCTTAAACCGCGTTCGTCCTGTCGGCCCCACATGTGAATAGCTATAAATTGTCAGCCACAGTCTCCACTAATTACACGCTGCAACCGGAAGGGTATCCAATGTCCTACTATGGGATTCGTACTTCTGTGCCATTTGATACATTTATTCTTCGAAGTCGGGGGGTAGGACTTATCTCCTCTAAGTCCCCCGAAAAGCTGCACAAGTGTGGCTCGTTCTTTCGCGCACGCGGAGCTTTGAAGGAATCACGTTGAGTATATCAAAGGAGTCGAGTTGGCAATTTGCAATATTATCGAAAAAGTTAGTTTCACTGTATTCGAATATTAGGATAAGATAATTCAGTACAGAGCCTATACCTTCAACTTTTACATGATATGGCTGCTGCAACAAAAGCACTGAATCTTATGAAGTAATGAAAGATCCAACTATTGTAGGATCATTGTCTGTGCACGACGGCGCAGTTATCTTACTGCCTAGTAGGTCTAAAATTGCGAGGCACAAGAATAAGTTAGCGAATAATGAAGCTCAAGCTCAGCTACAAAGAATACCACACTTCACCACTGGGCACAAAAGATCAGAGCTACTCTATTTTTTCATTTCAACCGTGATATTGCAATTAAACTCGCTCAATGTTGACAAAAATACTACGTAATAACTAGCGGCAGCAGATAACTTAGCTGTATAGAAGAACCACCATGGCTCTACTCGGTTTCGACAGCAGATCACGCGGTCTTACACCCATACTCAAACGCAAAAAAATGCATTGGCATTGAGGGGTTGAAAATAGCTAAGTTTGTAGTCTGGCGCACTTTTTGAGCCAACTGGTCTGAAAATCAGGACATACGGTATAAATACCTTATATATATTTTCTTCGCTGCTGGATATCCTAAATCTTCCTATAGGGCAATAAAGTTTCTATAAAGTATTTCGCATAACATGCACCTTTATTTCTTATAGCCTTCGGCCACAAAGCACCTTCTCCTAAAAATTGTGCAGGTAAAAATTTTGTGAATCAAATTTTTTTGAAAGCAAAGCAAATAAAAGCGCCTGAATTATCTTTTGTTTTTCCGAGGTAACTGTAGCGTTTTACATCTGTTTGGTAGCTTATGCCCTATAGTTATATTGTTGCAGAACGCACATCTTATTGGTCACGCGAATTTAAGATTCGAAGTTTCATGTTAATTTTTGCTAACGATAACAGCGGAAAACAGCAGTTTATTTACCAAAGACTGCGTTAGACTGGGGGAAGAGTTTCGATGGTATTAACAAACGGATTGTCACTTCTGGCAACTCACAAAAATTCCGCCTTGCTCCCAGAGTTCGTATAAATCGAGTATAGAGAATTTGGCCTCGAGATTGCAATATAAGCGTATCCCAACTTACAAAGTCCTTCAACGCTGGCTTACTAGTTGAAAAAAGGAAGTTTTGGTTTTGTTGGTACTCCGCTTTTAGGCGTATATATTGAGATCGTTTTAAAGCCCTATTGTTTTGAAAGCATGTAGAATAGATACTGCCTAATTTATGCTGCCAAAAAAATATATGAAAATTGAAAGCTAAGCGTAAGTACCCTAAACTTTCTCTAACTAATCGCATGCATTTCAGACACAGGCTTGAAAATTTAATTACAACTATCTACAATTTTTGAGCTGCCATCCAGTTATATTCACATTCACTCATGAAACTTCAGGGCTGTAGCATACCCGTACGCATTTAGAGTTTATGCTATCATTTTTGCGGTCATACTCGAAAAGCAAGGTAGCGTTCACTTGTTTTAGTGGAGGAAGGCCCTTGAATTTCAACAATGCATTTTACGCAAATTAAAAAATTCATTGCGAACCAGTAAATAAGTTTTTCTTTTTGGCAATATTTCACGAGAGGCGTGGACACGCTTGAAGAAATCATTCATTGGCAAACTCACGACATGGATCCATGCCGCGCTACGCTTCTTTTCATTATTGGTCGCCCAATGACCATCAGCGAATATACCAGAATACTCTTTCTCCATTTTAGATCACTATAAAAAGATAGAGCTACTGAGTTAAAATCTTTTTCTATGAAAGTACTCTTGTTGGTTAGCATATATTGAAGTAGCTCTCGTAATTAATGCAGAGCAGCAATTTAGGTAAGTAAATATTTCGCTTTTATTTTCCGGTCATAGCATGGCATTAAAATAATTTTGGCGCAGTGAGTAAAAAATTTTGCAGGGCACCTTCACCATAATGGTCTCTTCCATCGATATACAATTGAAGGAATAGAAGCTATGTATTTTGGGAATATCATTGAAAAGGGCATTGAAAGTACTGCAGGCTGTATAATTCCTGTCATCAGAAAAACTTCACTGCGCGAGCAGGACCCCGATTTTCACTTTCACCTTGAAATACATCTGGAGAATGTGCAATAGGTATTGCCCTCAATAACGCGTAGCAATAACGGAAACATCGGGAAAGAAGTTAAAAATAAAAAATTCCTGTAACAATCTTGTATAATGGGAGGCCAATATAACGACAGGATGTGTACTAGTAGTTTTTCTTCAACAAGTTCTTTCAATATTTCAATAATGGATTATTTCTCTGCGTTTATTACAATCTCAGTATACACTTAACTTCAGTAGCACTTCACAGCTGTCTATAAAAGCAAATTTTAATCCATTATAGCTAGCGCTCTAGTTGCAAAGGCTTGATCGTCCAGGATGGGCTTTAGCCGCAGGGGTAGGTCGGAAGAACGCACTGACTTCTGGTATCGTGCTATAAAGTAGGTTTCAGCTATTGCTGCTTCCAATGGTCTAGTAGCCCTACCCTAAGATTAATGATTTGGTAAAAAAAAATTTTACAATATAACAAAACATGTTAAATGCTGTATACTTGCACATTTGCATATGTGCATAGGGATATACATTCCTCGAGATATCACTCCTTTTATACAAGTTATGAAGGACCGAAGTGAGCAACGCAAAATGGTGAACGCGGAATACCGACAAAACGACGGCAGCAATGGTTGATCAGATGATGAAGCCAGGAAGCAAAAGGGACCGGTCTGAAAGTGTAAAGGCAAAGGCTACGCCGCTAGAAAAGAAAAGTACGTGGCTGCAGAATACTGTAATCCTAAGATTTTTTCTTTGGACTAATTAAATTTAATATTCTTGCCAGAAGTAAAACCATAACGCCTTAGTGCTCAGCTGCACTACTTGAGAATAGGCGCTGAAGTTTATTGAGCAGCTCTACGCTCATGGCTTCTTTTTTTCGCTCCTGTTTGAAGCTTACCAGGCTTTTCGCAGTAGTTTATAAAGCAAGAATAACTCACCACGTTCCATTGGTTGCTCATGTACCCTCAAGAGAGCTACCGGCTTGAAGCTAGGGTGAGTATGTCTCTCTGTCTTTGGCTGCTACAAATAGCTGCTTCATATCCTTCAAGTAATGTAATGCTTCCTGATGATTCGTAGCTGCCGTGTATCGTCTTAAGTAGCAGTGCCCAAGAATTTCTCGGTGCTCACAAATTTATTAGGCATACTAACGAGAATGGGAAGCATTTTACAGGTAAAAAACAGGCAAGATCTAGTCAGTTACTGATAGATTAACTGCCCGTAACACAGTGTTATTTAGAGAATATTACGAAATAGCTGACGCGTTTTGAGCTACCAAGAGCAAGGCTGCTGAATTTTCCTGCTAGCAAAATTAAAATGAGTTTAGATATGATAGCTTAACCTCAAAGGCACCGGCAGAGCTAAAAAAAGCATACCATAACGAACGTACTTCGTAATATTTTTTTGCAGCCCAGTTTTTGCTCCCCAAAGAGGTATTACAACCCTCTACATCAGGTAGATGTGTTACAGATATAAATATTCGATTCTGTAATTAAGGCAGCCGAATAATTCTGAGCAGCTACCAGGATACGCAATATATTTACAACGGCGAATGCTATGCAAAGTAGCATGTTTATTTAGTACGCAAAGCTAACTCCTGGAAATAATGAACTTTCGTTTCTTTCTCGAATGAAGACACTGCCATTTCGTGTTGTACTTGACTAAATTCAAATTGGCTTGTGCTCCCTGCACCCTTTCAAAAGGTGCTTAAAGCTGCAATATACCCTCGCCACTTGCTTTGCATAGCATCCGCCGATCGATAGCAACCTTTTTGAATTTCGTGTGAAGTATGAGAAATATTTCTTAAATAACTTTTTTCAATGACTTGATATGCAATATTTTGATGCTCTAAGGGGAGCCTTTTTAAAAAAGGAATTTTATGGTGAAATCTACCAGGTTTGTTTAAACGGTAAAACAGCGAGTTGCTGATTTTCACGAATTCAAAAAAAACGTCAAAATGGTGTCTGCGTAAGCATAATTCTACTACTAACTCCTTGTAGCTCCGTGCGACATGAACGGAGATTATCAAGTTCAAAATAATTGGACTTCATGAGGTATGAATTTCGATCACTTTACCTGCAGTTAGCTTGCTGTCCTAAGGATATCCTTCGATGGAATACTAGATGGCTCAAATGATTCACTTTTTTCATCGTGGAAGATTCTAATATTAATTTTTGATATGGGGAGGCTAGAATTTTCTAGTATAGAGTTGCAAAGAGATCTAAATTCAGGAAGCATTACAGACTATAGCTTTGATTCTTTCTCATGCACCCACGATAGTGCATTCCGTTTTCCACATGAGGCCCTGTTTTCGCACTATTTCAATGATACTCTGCTGTCAATAAGATTGAGAAACAAAAGCATGATAAAGGGAATTGCAGGTAAAATTATGAGAAGTGGCAGGGCCCACTGCGGTATTAGTGAACAAAAAACTCCATTATGTAAGTGACTTCTCATACGAGATGCGTGATACCACCCAGTGTGGAAACTCTCCCGATTTAAGGTTAGAATATGGATAGTGCAGAGTAATCTCCCTCAGCATTTTCCTTTTTTTTGTTGCTGCGCACGCGCTATTTGTTAATTATAACGCGTCCTCAATGTCGTTGTGTGTGCTTTTACCTAGTTTATTAATTTCTTTTTGACCGCTAGCTCCCTTCTGCCGAGTTCTTTGCGCTGCTTTTTGCAATGAATTTATTCTCTCTAACTACCTGAAACTAACTTCTACCCGATGCCAAAGTTTGAACTAGGTCAACGGAGGCCTTCAGCACTCAGCACGATTAGAACCGTGCTCTACATTCGGCAGTGCAGTAGAATTCATCTCGGATGAGATTGGTAATGCTTTAAGAAACTCGCAAAAAGTTAGCCAAGGAGACTGTGTTTATTCATTTTCTATGCGCTTGTGAAGTCACACCATAGATGTAGACATGAGAGCACTGTGCGCTTAGAATATTTCTCAAAACGGTAGAATATCATCCCAATTGTGATCTCGTTCTTATGCTATTCTGTGATTTCTTGTGGCCGTCCTAACTTGAGCTTGTATTTACAGTCTTCGCATACCTGTATTCAATGATTTTTTTTTAAAAAGAAGTAGCTGCAAAGCATTCACATAGTTTAAGACTTGATGGATTGGGGCGTTGCAGCCAATATATTAATTTTTTTGATTCCCATTCAAGTTTCAGCAGAATTCTCAATAAGCTCTTTTAATTTCTCATTTCATGGCCGTATTCCTTATCGCAGGATGAGCTGCAAGTCGTTAGTAGCTTCATCCTAAAATCGAATCGATGTGAATCTTAGGAGGGATGCAATTACTCAATTTGTATATAACAAATGATACCATATCTTTTTAATGAATTTTTTGAGTATAAAGACATACTGGTATCACTTTTCCTTGCTACTCGTTATACATGCTAGAGAATTTACAATACAAATAAGTATGGCAGCATGAAAACAATGCTATAAATAGAATTTTTTTACGCTGTTACCTACTTGGAAAAGCGAGTGCTGTGCGATATGTTTATTTCCGTAAATTGATAAAAATACTTCTCGTAGCTCATGCTTAAAAAGAGTACTCTAGAAAATTGTTGCATACCTTTTTCGCCAGCCTGGAAAAAACGCTTCGGCGCTAAGATACGCTTTTAATATTCTGATTGAAGAGCCTCTTCGACGCCAGACTCATATCTTCTGCTGCTTTCCTATGCTGAATCTATTTATATCAGACGCTGCTTTGGGACTGAACTCTCTCCCTTGAACTTAGAGGACCCAGAAGCCCATTCCCGAGAAGAATGACAGCCAGGGGGCATGTACTTGTTCTACCCACGTCATGATACTGGCTTCCACAGTGTACCTAAGCACCTTACCTACCAGAAGACGTTAGAGTTCACTTCCATTTCCCATGGGGGTAGCAATGCTTCCTCATTGATACTTAACTGCATTAGTTGAAGCGATGCAATGTGCATGTCACGCTGGCATGCCCCCATTTCACTTGACCGCTAAAATGATTGGAGTACCAATAGAAAGCCCTGACGTGACCCTGATGTGGTAAGCAAGCGAATGGCTTGTGTTGCCACGTGCCATTCTTGCATCATGTTTTGTAATACGCCGTATCCCCCCTTTCCCATGCGCTTTGGTCCTTCGCCTTGTGATTTCTTCCCTTCAGTAGGCCCTTTTCAATGTACAAATGCACTCACATGGTAGCGAACGTACCAGTGTTACCAGTAATTTTTGGAGGCCCCGTTTCCTTTTACATGCAACAGAGCCCAAACCCAAAGATTTCCGCACCTCAATGGCCGCTAAGCGTGTAGCACATGCTTCCTAACCTACAACTGATCCCGCAATGCGAGCCATTGAAAGACCGTAGCCACGAACATTTTTTCTAAGAGCATAATCTACAAGATTTGCTTTCATATCATCGCGCAACACCCTCAGTGTGAGGCAAAGCCACCCCCTGCCACGGCATATGCTAAACGCTGTTGCAGCTGCTCTTCTATGGATAACCTATTAATCCAATGAAACTAATATTTGTGCGGCCTAACTCAAGTGAAGCCTAGGAAAGTGCAATGGGGTCGGATTCCCATGCTGGCAACGCACATACCACAGCTCTACGTGAGTCTACGGTGAATGACGAGTACGTGAAGGGTTGGCAGTCTATGCAGGGAGAAGGATGATGGGCATTCAACAGCTGTCTGCCCCACCACCAAATTTGCGCAATCTAGCTATAATACGGCATAGCACTGCACAAGGTTAAAACTTTGCTATATCCAAACTCTTTAGAAAGCCAAACATCAAAAAAGACTACTAGGATTTACCAAAACAGGCTCCAAACTCAGACGAACACTTATGCGCCGAAACGACAGCAGAGCACACTTGCATAATGTAAGAGAAATTAATCATTGTCAACGCCAACGAATAAAAACACTAGTTCTCACGATACCCAGCCCCAAAAATATTGACAGCGTCGTAACTTGCGACTATTCACACTAGCAATGCTGGAAGTATTCAGCAGCAAGCAAAGCACCCTCCATGCCCAAAGCAAGTGCAGAGCACAAGAAAGTTGAACCATTACAAATGCGAACGATATTCTATCGTGGATAGCCACTGCCACGGCAGAAGGAGGGGTATAAGGATCGCTGGCCGCCAAGTTATTGACATTATTCTAAGGAGCGCACATACTCAACGTTACAACTTGAGAGCTAAAAAAAAGTACCAGTTTAACTTCCTGCACCAGCAGCAGGCGCAACACGCACGTGGTATCTGCAATATGAACATGTTCAGTATCTATTACCAGTGATAGGGCTTGAACCTAAGACCCTAGCGCTGCTTTCATTTAAAGCTTTTTTCACTCAGTAGCGATCAACAGCCGCACCACTAAGCAATACGAGCAAATAATAAATAAGAAAAAAAATGGATAACTCCAAAGAATTACCCGTAATTACGAACATTGTTGCCAGTGGTAGCACAAAGCCAAGACCACGTACGACATTTTCCAATGTAGCATATTTTCTAAATAGCCGCATGAGTTTACACACTTTTTACAAGTTTTTTGTCCTACCAGGCAGAGCTGACTATATTAACTTTATTATTAAAAGAAAGGTGCACTGTGCACTAACCTACAGTGCTACGTTCCAATGATATAAGCTATCGTCAGAACTTTTCTACCATCCCATATTTTACACCTGCATGCATGGCGATGCATGCAATTAAACAACACTATACGCTAACGTAGTTCTACCTTTTATTCGTGCTAAAATTCTTGGGGCTATCACCACAAGATACTATAGCAACTCCATAAATCAATGCACAGGTGCACCATAAATCACTTTTGAAATGTTAAGCATGGAAAGTGATTCACAACAATTTTATAAACGCAAGAGCAGCAGCGATAAATGCATAATCCGGTAAGTAAATCGGATACTTCTTCAACTAAAATTGAACTTTTGAAAAACATAGTAATCATGACGCAGTACACGATATTCACATTAAGATGTTTGGAGTACAGCTATTATCAAGAAAAAGCTTGCGACGCTGGTAGCTGAGCAATTTATGCAATATTTCCTCCGGTCATACGAGAGCACCTCACTCGCAGGCGCTGAATTCAATACGCATTACTGCATACCAAAGATACATATTACAGCAAATTCAATAACATACGCAAAAAGAACGCCTCTCCTCATAATGCCATAGTATCGATAGTGTGAGCAGAGCACTACAATTTCAGAAAACTCTTTGCCCATAAATTAGCAACGGAAAGGCCATATAAAACCATAAAAACCAAAGACGAGACATGCGAAAACATATAGTTTGAGTAAATAACAAGCTTGGCAACAATTTTGGACACTTTGCATGTCCAGAAAACGAATGCATGCAACATTGACAAGCTATACACGCCTATAAATGGCATTAAACTCACGAAATTACTGCTCGTTATCATGCAGAAGAGAAGGGATAAAAACATGTGCAAGAAAGTTTCACTATTACAGCATTCCGCGGAGCTACAAAATTGCAACGGCTTTTTTAAGAAATACATTATCTCGTAACAGAACAACTACCTTTGGAGGCATATTATTAAAACAGAAATATCATTACATGAATAGTATCTAAAAATAAGCATCGCTGATTGGCAAAAAATTAAAAAAAAGCAGTAAACAGCAAATTTGAGACATAAAAGAATTTCAAAGAGAAGAAACTCCAATCGGATGCAAGAAAAAAATGCTTAATGTGCTGAAAGTTGCGTCTGTACTCACGGAAATAGTAAACCTAAGCTTGCACTATTATCCACTGTGTGGCGGAGTGTTTCCACGAGTTACCCAACATGCCACTACTGTGATATCGTCCATTTTACCCCCGATATAATGGAAGCCTGAGCATCTTGCGTGCTTCATAAAAGGAGTCTTTGCATGGGGATCCTTACTGAAGGAAAAAGAGTTTAGATGAAAAATGCAAGTCTCAAAGGGAGAAGTTCGAGGAGAGCAATCTAGAAGCAAACCAAAAAATGCTGTATTTCTCGCGTGAAATTGGCATCTTAATTTTTCTCCAAATTTCCGATATTTTTTAGAAAAATGAGGCACTCAAGTGGAAGTAAATGAAGCTATATCGTGGGGTTAGCAAAACCGCAGCAGGAAAAGAATTTGAAAAGTGCCTTTAATTAACGAGTAAAAAAAAAAGGTTTAGAATATGCATCCAATGCAATATTTAGGCTTTTTTGATTCTACATAGAGCAAACAAACGGAACAAATTTTACTCTGTCGAGTGTTGCTAGAAAAATTATTTTTAAGAAACAAAAAGAGTTGCACACAGAATAAACTGAAACTTTGTAAGCAATAAGCAAAGCCCAAGTGTTAGATAACACACAGAAAAAGATAGAAGAAGATGAGTTGCATTGACAGACAAATTACGGCGTCAAATAAAGCAAAATGAAGAGATTATTATGTGCAGTTTTCTTTGATAAAACCAAGATATGACGCGAAACTTCAGCGGGAGCAAAGCACAGGCAAACCCAGCTGGGTTTAGCAGATGGAAAAAAGCAGCAAATTCTATAGTGGTGGTCATGGATATCAAAGTATCCTCCCAAGTGCAAAATCTTCAGGATCCCACAAACTTCCCCAAATCACATCATCCTCCCCAACCATTAAAATCCTACAAACTTTAGAAAACCAAAAACCACTGGGTGTCTTACCTCCTGTACGCAGCAGCCTCAGCTATCGCTGTTGCAACCGTAGTAGCTGGGGTAACTAGATTGGCGTTGTGAAGAAGCAAGGCTTCATAGGGAGAAAGAGCCAGGTTGGCTAGATCACATATTTCGTAGTCAAAGAGGTTGTCAAAAACTCCATCAGTACCAAATATTATGAGATCCCCTTCCTGTATATCTACAGTGCTGCAGGAAGCTTCATCAGGGGTGTCTCGAGGTATTATGGTAGAGCTTTGCAACACACAGATTAAAGTGCCCTTTCCCTCTTCAATTAGCGCCGGATATTCCTCCGGCGTAGGGAGTCGGCAAAGCTGGAAAGGGCAGTTGAACTGGTGCTGTTGCTCTACTGTCCTGCACAGTACCAAGTAGGAGAAAAAGACAATGATTCTGAGAGAAATGTATAAGATTAAATGGTTATCAAATATGCAGTCATACGTTAGCAGAGCATACTCAAAATCAAGAGACAAGATTTAGAACTGCTCGCAGTAGCAGAGAATTCCGTAAATCTTCATGAGAGCATTGTCCAGTATAAACAAGCAATGGACATCACGGCGATAGAACGTAAATCTTCGTGAGAGCATTGTCCAGTAAAAACAAGCAATGAACATCACGGCGATAGAAAAGGTAGCATCTTCACAGCAAGACAAAGAATAGGGCACCTGTGAGCCACAGTCATTGCATAAACTCGCTGCCTCCTCAGGCACATCATCGTCGAATCTCCTAAATTGGCAATTCCGAGTCTTTCTCCGGCATCATCTAAGCAAGCAACTAGAGCAGTAGAAGATCCGACACTACGAGCCTCCTTATAACCAAGATGAAGCAGGGACTGTGGTCTTTTCTCGATAGCCTCATCCCCTGCACACAGTAAAATTGTTTACAAGGCTTAAAATCTAAAATGCCACCAAAAGTATGAAAAAAACCCATTAAAAGCATGCAAGTTGCTGCTTTATACGTGTTTTTGAGCTTTTTCTATAGCAATCTTCACTATTATGTGTTGTATAGCAGCTTATACCAACAGAAAAAACCAAAGTCTGAACTGCAGAATGACTATTAATTTCCGGCTATAAATCATCAAATTGAATACTCTCATTTCGCATATGGGCTACATAAAAAGGGCAAATTTTATCTACTTGTGCTTTTGTTTTTGAAGAAAAAAATCCAAAGTAGCTACTCAATTCAAAAAGTACTTCTTCTTCCTCTTCTATAAAGATAATGTGGCAAACCTTCAAAGTCAAGCAAGAAAAACAGAGTGCAAACTTACTATAGGCCAAACTTTTATAGGCATCCATGCAGCCCTGCATCAATTCTTCAGCAAACATCCTAGGGTTCATTCCAAAGCTATCCCACTCTCCAACTCCATCAGCAATGCCCACACAAACTGCATCAAATTGAGAAGCATTGAAACACACACAAAGATTATTAGCAAGCAATGTTCGTGCAGTTCAAAAAAACTTCATATCAACACACGAGGCTGAGTGTAATCTACCTGCAACTCAGGATTTCAACCAAAATTATCAGAAACTAGACCTCTACAGTGTGTGGGCAGTCTAAAACATTCATCTTCACCTACCCCCATGAGAGTTATCGCTGTGTGCGATAAAATATGCGTCCGCTCCCTTGCAATCAGCCTTGTCTGGGTTAGGTATCATATATGCTCCACACTGAAGAGTAAGGCCCGTTTTCACCTTCGCATCGATTGGAACATTTAGCTTCAGTAGGGTTTCGGGTTGATGAAGCAGCTCAGTAACTGATGCAGGCCAAGCTCCTACGGACATACTAGCAACTCTTCGCATAGGATCAATTTCAAGGTCATCATTCATGCTGCTGGCATAGGCAGAATTGCAGCGGTTGAGGGGACTGCTTGGTACGTCTGCTTCCCTCTCTCCCCCCTGATGATAAGGAGGAACGTACGGCCCCCCAATCATCTGAGGGGGGTGAGCAGCTGGAGGGACATCCCCCCAAGTATATGAGCCTTCACCAGTTCCCACTTCATTGGAAGCGTAAGAAGGGCGGTTTTCTTGTGAAAAGTGAGGTGGGTAAGCAGTAGTGGCGTCAAAGTTACTTCTTGACTTCATCGAAGAAGGCCTTCCCGACATATTTTGGCGATGCGGTGAGTTTACGATTGTGGGTACAAGCGCTCCCGTTCCACCCTCATTACCAGCACCTCCACCAAGTCGAGGATTCTGCAAGTAATTCTCAGCATGCCGTTGTTCAGCCAGCGTTAGATGTTGTGCGTGCCTCTCCATCCCCCTTCTATGAGACACTTGCTGCTCATTTGCGAGCATACTGCTAGAAATCGAGTTGATTCCAACTCCCCTAGGATGATGGTTACCGTTGGGGATACGGTTATGCCCCTTTGGTACCATGCCCGAGTTCGTAGTACTCACTACTACTTCTGAGCCCCAATAAGAGCTAGAGACGATAGAAGGATTGCAGACCTCGCTCCCGTCTCTAGATCCTCCCCGATCTCCCCTTAATGAACTCCGTTGCTCTTGTACTGCAGAGCTCCAAGTCAAGTTCCCGGTAGCTGCACATCGCTTCAGTCCAGAAGATGAGGCTGGGGGCAATAAATGACTAGGACCTTTAGTACTACCAGTATCCATGCGTGGTAGGGAGGGGGGGTCGTTGCTTGCTACATTAGAAGCTTTAGGAAGGTTAGCATCCCCACCTGAGGCAGAGCTAGTAATGATCCTCACTCCATTGGCTCCCCCCCGGCAGGGTGGGAGAGAATACCCCCCCCCCCAGCAGCATTAGTTCGGTGATGCGAATGATGCCGAACTGCTAGTTGCTGCTCTAGAAAGGCCTCAGCAGATAGAGGAGACATTGAGTGAGCTGAAGACCCCGGCTGCAGCGAATGAGCAGGTACTTGAACGTAGGGTTGCTCGCTGGTAGGTACCAAGGCCTGCTGAAGGGACGGAGTAGACCGCGATGACCAGACTGCAGAATTTGGGGAAGCCACTTCGTATTCCGAAGGATACAGTATGCCTCTATCCGCAGGAAACACCGACGAATGCACTAAGGAAGGGAAAGAAGCATTCTGCTTCTCATGCTGTCGAAACCTTCTGGCCGAGGTCTTCCTCATAATACCTTCCGGAAACATCACTACCACGTTATTTAAGTTGTGATTTCCGTCCTGCAAGAGAGACAGAGTGAAGATTTCAGGCGGGCTGTTAGGAAGCAATCAAAGTCGCCTTAGCTGATATAATAAAAGAGATCAAAAGCGTAGGGCCAATCATATATATTTATGGATGAGAGCTATTATATATGTGGATTCTACCCATGTCTTTGAGCATTTATGGGCATAGTAAATAGCAGACAATGCCAGCTTTTTCTTGGGATATTGAGTATGGAGGCCAGCTAAACTCCAAGATATAATACACTTTTTATTGAGAAAAAAGAAGACAATTTAGGCATAAATGAGAGATCTTCAAGGGGGAAGAGAAGAGAAAAAACCTTGAAGATTCTGGAATACCCCAAAAATGGAAACTCGAAAACTTGCTCATAACAAAAAATTAAGAAACTTACATCACACATTGGAAGCGACGGGTTACACACCCACTGGCCGTCAATAATGTATTTAAATTGATGATGTCCACCCTTTGACGTTATTGAAGAAGATAGCGCCTCATGTACGTCCATCCAGTGAAACTTGAAGCGTGGGCACCACTTCAGAGGATAACGCTTTTCCCAGGGAGGATCGCTGAATGTTCCTGCAATCTGAAAAAAAAAAAAGGGAGAAACGAGAAATCTAACTGTGTGTTCGAGAGGAAGCATCATAAGAAGCACAACTTGAGTGTGTGTGCGCATATACATATTAAATTAAATACACAAGTTCATCTACGCTAAATGGATGGGTATTCTTGGAGAACAAAAAAGTATCAGGAGAAAACACGAGAATCTAAAGGAAGCATAATATGGAAGAAGAGAAAAAGTAGTGATTAGCTTGGTCCTCGTCATGGAAAGAGAGAAAAAAGCAGAGAATGGCTGACCCCCCCAGTCTATAGGGAAAATATTCCCTCTTTAACCCCAGTCTAGGAAGAATCTTTTTGCTACACTGAAAAGAGTGTGAAGATGAAAATCCTAAAGGCTAATGGAATGCAACAATCCTTAAAGTACAAAGCATCAAGAATTATACGCCTTTTATGAAGAAATTCGAGTTTATAAGTGGAGACTTAAGCTAATCATATGATGTCGAGTTGGTGCGTGTGCATATTATGTGTGTGTGTGTGTGTTTGGCTCCATCATACAGGTTACTATCCAACAGTAGACCCTATCCAACAGTAAGCAGAGAAATGAGAAAAATACACTGAAAATTACCACAATTTCCCACCAAAATGTTTAGAGCTTACCTCCACGTAAAATGCATTCGGAAAGGTCCACTTTAGTATAAGGTGATGTGTTTCTCCTTGAAAAGAGAGCTCCTTAACTTCAGGCTTCAAACCAGTCGGAGACTCTCCAGGAAGCATATCATCCTACAAGAAAAAGTGCACAAGAATTAACTGTATAACTATTTCATCACAGGAATTTAACCTGCAAAAACAGTGAGTAACGCGTTCTTTATATCATGAAAAAGAATCACAGGAGAGAAATACGATGCATTGCCTCAAGAAGATCATAAAAAGTAGATTTCGGATATAATGATATGCATTGAAGGTTTTTTTGGTGATTTTCCTCCCAATACTGGATTTTCAGATATCTTCATAGTTCCCGACAATAATTACACATTTCTTCTCTAGAAACACTAGCTATACCTCCCGAATATATTGATAGCTACCAATCAACTGAATCCCTACCCTTTAACCACACCAAAAATTGCAGTAAAACCACTACACACTCACCAAATAAAAAGATGACGGAATCACTTCTTTCTCCGGAATTCGCACTTGATTCTCAGATAATACGAGAGGAGCCGCCTGCGTAGCAGCTAGAGCATCACCAAATCTTGAAGGTTCAATTTCGTCCGATAGCTTTTTCAAGTCGCCATTATTGCCTGGGGTGAAAACAAAGGCCTGATTCAAAGGGATATGCTCCATAGAATCCGCAGGAGGTAACTTAAATCGACAGGGATCGCAAGATTGGTCTTTACTCTGAGCTTCTTCCTTCTCTATCAAGCCATTCCCGGTTATTTCAGGTGCAGGAGTCTTCAAAAAAGTATCAGTATTCTGATTGGCAATATTCGCTGGCCTTTCAGGAGAATTTGCCGTCGTAGATGAGCCAGGCATACCATTCGAGAAAGCACCGGAAAAAGCGAAACTACTCGTCTTCGCAGCCTCTCGGACTTTAGCCTGAGCAGAAAATTCCGAGAAAACTTTGCAAATTGAAAAGGCTTACAAATGAACATCAAAGAAGTCATAAAATTCCAAAAAAATCATCAAAATCGGCGTAAAAGTCAGCGAATCGCAGAAAAACGACTAAAAAACAGAATTGCACACACCACACCAGAATCAGACAAGGCAAAAAATACCTCTTCAAGTTGCTTTCTGATTAAGGCTGCACGGTCTGGGTGAATCAAAGAGGTTATTCGTTGACCTTGCCCTGCAAGAAGCTTCTTATGCTGACGCCTCATAAAACTGCAAAAAAATAAAGTGAATACTTGAAGAAATCAAGCTAGCACACAGGAGTCACGGGGAGTGCGTGTGTATGTGTGAAATTCAAGTTAAAAGCAGCTGTATGGAGCTACGAGGGCGTGTGTTTGCAAAATAATGGACTTTATAAAAATTCCTTCTCATTAAACCACAGCAGATTGATTCATTCACACACACACAGGCTCGAAGTTCATATGTTACATCTCACAATACTAGGCATAAAAAAACACGCAATGGCGGTGTACGTACACTCGATTTCAATTGTATGAAATCGCACACACTTTCCATTGCAATGCACACACACGCTTTCTAGAGCATTGTACATACAAATCATGCAAGAGAAGGAAGCTCTCCAAAGCAGAAAAAATCGTATACTAAACCCCCTGAGAAAAAAAAACAATTCTGAAGATCCATCTAGAGAAAAAATCGGTAGAACCAAGTAAAATTTGCGTCTTCAGCAACAAGTGAACTTCATCAAAACCTTAGTTTAACCCTTTCCACCTACTTCAAGAAATCCATAGCATGATTTGTAATCCTCAAGTCTTCCTTTGCTTCATCCAAAGAAGAGCTACTCAAGGTATTGGCTAAATCTTCCAAGCTAGGTTCCAGCTCATTAAAAGTTTTTGCGTATTCCAACGTCTGCTTTAACCCTTCAGCCTGAAGTTTAACTCCGCTAGTGGTCTGGAAGCTCCCGTTTTCCATATTCGGAATGGCTTCTTGCTTAGTTTCAGCAAGAGTCTCCTCACATCTTGAAAAGCTCCGAGCCAAATGACTCACGGTATTAGGTATGGAGTTCTTAAGCCTTTCAATAGAGTTGCTTGCACCTGCAAAGGTTGCTTCGGCTTCAGGCTCTGCGTTGTTATCTTTCCCACCTACAGGGGCTACCGACACATTACCACTTGGAACCGCATACTCAATGCTAGGCTGGTAACCCGATACTAACTGTTTCGCCAGCATATTCTGAGGAAGAACCCAATCTTTAGAGATACTAACGCTGCCCTCCGGAGAATTTGGTGATGCCAATGAATGCTCTGAGGCATTTGGCTTATCACACAAATCCGTTGAAACCTTCTGTGGCGCCGAGTCCTCTTTAGATTCCGGAGACTTCAATGATTTCAAATCAGAATATCTCTCGGTAACTTCATTGCTTGAGACTGGGAGGTAAGAAGGGCTTTTCATCCTCACATCAACGGCAATCTGCTCTTTATCCAGATGGAGACCTTTTAAATCCTCATTTACTTGAAGATTCTCAACCACATGCTTCTGCTCATCCAACAAACTCCGATTGTGTAGCTCATTCTCCCTCATAAATCCTCTGTTGCACTGTGCAACAGCGGTTGCATCTTCCGGTGGTGTAAAGCTAGTATCAACAGTTTTCACTTTTACATCCTCACGGAAAACGCCAACCACACCATTCGGGTCTGAAGAAAGAGCTACATTACAGGACATCTTCATGCTACCGGAGCATTTCTGCCCATCAGCCACATTAAACTCATGAATACCTGGGGATCTCGATGGCTTCGAAGGTATAGCAGGTTGTGTGTGACTCCCAATCGATTGATCCCTCCCTGATGGGGATACTATAGGTTTAGATGCGTGAATGCTGCTGAAGCATGCAGCAGCAACGCTCCCGCTCTCGTTCCTACTACTGGTCTGTATTATACCCTCTGCCAACAGCAACTCTGATTCTGCCTCCACTCCCACCGGAAACTCTAAGGTAACAGGCGTCGTGATCACGTTCAGCATATCCAAAAATCGACGACAAGCCGCATTTTCGAACATGTTGAAACAGCGTCCTGGAGCCATTTGAGGATTCTTCTGATCCATACCATTAGGGGGGATGGGGGCTACAAATATTCGCGAAATATCTGCAATAGCAGAATCATTTACCGGGAAATTAGCAGTTTTCACCTTCATGCTAGAATTTCAATTAAATAGCAAAACGGCTGCCAATGCCTGAGATAGATTCTGTCATGCGTAACATTCCCTTTGTTAAGATTCCTGTGAAGAACCGGGTAAATTATTACCTTATAGCGCCAGAGGCAGCAAATATATGTATGCAAATATGTATCAATAGCAGCGTAGCTAGCAAATTAATAGCAGTGATAAAACTGAGGAAGCAAACAAGACGACATAGAAGCGTATCAAATGGCAGCGATAAAATTTTTTACATTGAGAAGAGCAGAGACGATATACAAAACATTGAAGAACTCTACAGACTCCTGAAAATACACGCACGCACAAACGCACTACTCATCAAGGATTAATGTTTAAAGTTCTACTCAAGAACATATTACATACACAAAAGCAGAAAAATCGCAACCATAGCTTCCCACAATATTAAAATAAATACTGAAATATAAACAACCAAAAAATATAATATACAATAACTGCAATCTTCATGACAGCAGCAACGCTAAAAGAACCTGCGAGCATCACAAAACGCAGAGTTAAAACGCAGAAGATAAAGGAAACAGCTGCGCAATTGCTGTAGCATACGAAAGCACGAAAGTACTCACCTAAAAGCACTGAAGGCTATCAAGTATTTTGCTAGCCAAGCAAACAAAGTTCAGAGACAACGAAAAATTGTTCTGTCATTAATATATATAAAAAAAGCATCACAAGCATCGGATTAACAAATTCAGTAAAGCATCTTAATAAGCCTCAAAATCTCACACAATTATAGTCAAAAAAAACTATCCATTTAGACACTCATCCAAGGAGATCAAAAAAAGACAAAACAAGCGCTTCTCCTCTTTTTCATTTATTTCAAAAGAACATTCGTGTGACACATTTTCCCGAGTAATGCACAGTATTCTTCTTTGTGCGCATTACCGCGTATATACATAATGAGCGCACTTTCGCACTCAAACAAAATCTGGGAAAACAGCATTCTAGCTTACAATTCACCACGAACACAAATATAGGAGGTACAAACAAAAAGCATAAAATTGGCTGACAACGAAACACAGAGAGCCTGATATGCCCCTTTCAGAATAAGCAGCATGATGACTGTAAAGAATAGTGAAGAACTTCAAATAAATTAAACAGTCGGTCAGAGGAGACACAGAAATCCTCGCGAAAAGATTGACATTGCAGTAGCCACACCTCATACAAACAATTTTCAAATATATAGCAGGCAAATCCTCTAAAAAGGGAGCACATTAATAAAATAACGCAAAACACCTGCAGTTAACCCGGGAGCGCTTGGTATGGATACTATTCAAGACTACTTTATACCACAAATCATGACTTTTTTGAGAAATACCAAGCATTGCAGAGGTATTTTACGAAATGGTGACTCTGCACTTTTCCTTAAAAGGGAAAACAGTTACGAAACTAAGAAGGCACAATAAGTGAATATGATGCCAAACGGACTCTAGATATGCATAATGCACCTAATACTGCACAAAATTCCGAATATGAAACAAGGGTTCCTTGGGCTTTAAAGCAGGGTGGAAAGCTATTAATAGTGGCATTTTACAACAGAAAGAAGCAAGTAAACTAGTGGAAAAAGATACCATCGACACCCAAACAGTTCAAAAAGCATGCCTGCAGAAAATACCATCAGAGGAATACAATGGAAACTTAAAAAAAACTATACACCAGGACACTAATGGCAAACACAGCCCAAGGCACAAGCAAAACTTTTTTGTAGGGAAACGGACACAATAAATCCTGGAATTGAAAGCATAAACCAAGTGGCACAAATTTTACTACTGAATCCAAACACATCTCAGTCCCACAAACATTGCCTTCAAGCCGTAGTCAAGCAATCAACGGAAAACCAGTAAAAATATCATAGTATCACCACAATATACTGATCCTAAGATTACACGTTAGGACAAATTTATAACCCAGGGTGTAATTTATGGTTAAAAATAACTACTAAACAAGAATGTAATTTGTTAAAACCCAGAAATTTTTCTGTAATACTAACAAGTCAGTATATCAATGAACCTGTACCTCTCTGGCCTAGTGCGCACGCCAAATAAAACATTACAAATCGTTCTAAAAAGCATAAATCAAGCTAGATTTACTGCATCGAACAGTTTTCAAACCGTGCTCAAACATCGTCGCAGCAGGTATCGCACCAGCAAGGGTTGATATATATACAGGAAGTAAAAGCACTAAAGGAATGCGTAATAGTGGCACTAGCAATTCTAATGAATTGCATAAAAGCACTACGTCATAAGAAGGGCTCCAAATAGCAAGCTAACAAAAAAATGACGCCAGAAAAATTGAACTTACGCACAAGTAGCGCTACTGCGAAAACCAACAATCTTGTACATTTATGAGGCAAGCAGACAAAAATTAAAGAGAACTAATTAGATATCTAAACTAAACCCAGTAGCATATACTCTACGAATATACTTTGTGATATAACAAGCTCATATCGAATGGTAGCTGTTGGGACAAGCATAAATTTTTCCAGTAGAGTAAAGTTGGGACAATATGCTCGCAAGTGAACTATATATAGGACGAGTGTGAGAGTAGAAATGCCTCACATGTAAAGCAACAAAAAGAACACTCGTATGACTAGAACAGTCTTTGCAAAAGTGAGTTCCAACTCCCAAGAGGAGCAGTAATGCAAAATTGACTTAAACACGGACTAAAATCCATGCAAAAATACAAATCCTGCAATATGCATAGGTAAGCAAGCATAAAGCTCATCATATTTTGCCAGCTGGCAGAGAGCTAGCCGATCACAGCATTTGATATTTACTGCTCTACAATGATGCTCATGACTTTCTATTTAGCCCATAAAATAACATTTCAAACGGTACCAGGTGCCCTGTAAAAAGAACATTCAAATGGTCAAAAGCGACCACAGCAATAGGGCAAACAAGTGGCAAATTCACACAGTGCCAATATTCGTAATGCAGCTACATAATAAAGCCGATTGGTTATAAAGACAACCGTGGGCAGAGGCACTGTGGTACCAGTAGAAATAATTGGGATCCAACTCAATTATCTCACGAAAAAAATACTCTATGGCTTTGTCAATAACTTTACTCACTAAAAAAAAAGTTGCTACTACGCACTCAAGTCCTCATTGTATATACAATATCAAACGTGGTAACAGTGAGCAGGTACTCGTACAACAAGTCACTCAAAGAGAATGGATCTTTACTTTGCCAACCAACTTAGTGATGACAGGCACAGCACAAATATCAAAAATAAATCACAGTTTTAATATAACCGAAAGCATCCCGTGCAAGGTACTTATTGAATATGAGTAGGCTGCACCTTACATGCCAACCGAGCGTGAAATATGAAATGAAACTCTGTAACGTAAAGAATGAAGTACACAAACATATTAAATGGCTCAAAAAAAACAAAGCTTGCTGCGTGGAATTGAATAGGGGCCTCGAAAAAAAAGGGCAGTTTTTATTGAACGCTTTCATATTCCCCCCAAGATTCCTCAGGACAATTTTATGTAATAGTGGCGATGGGAAGAAGTGGCTATCGATACCATCCTGTAAATATGTTACAACAGCCTCGTAAGGTTGTTAAACCTGAAATGAGAAAATGACCTTCCAGGGCACATTTCGGCACTTTGGGGCTGCGTAATCATACCTCGACGCTATCAGGAAGCAGACTTATACGAACAGAGTGTCGGCCATCAGCCAGCTAAGAAGGCAGTGTCGCGTTACTCGCGCAAGCCACATATATAGTGTGCTCCGTACGTGGCGAAGCAGAGGAACCGCACAGCAAGTACCCTATCGGCTTGAGAATTGTTCAGAGGAGCTACAAAGAAGCGAGGAGTTCCATGGAAGGGGGACGGGAGTGCTGGGGAGGATCACCGATAGTTTGAGCGGGTATATGTAGTGAGTGCGAAGATGTCGGATCATCGCGAGGTTTACCGGCAGCGAAAGGGTAACGCTCATGGTGATGGCATATTTCATGAACACACGGAAATTTCACACATGCAAAAACGCGAGTACTAACCACAGCTGGAATACCATCTCGTAGGGTAGACGGTTGGAAAGAGGCCTGCACCGCTTTGCTTGTAGGTGAGAGGCAAGTGGCTCAGTACTATTCCAAACTGTACTCTCCCACCGATACAAGCACAGTAATACTAACTTCAATAGCAGGTGCAATCGGGAATAAGTGCTGGCGCCGCTACCAGTGAGGAACCCCGTACTGCTTACTTTCTATTGTAAGTTTCTGATGATGCCGTGGTGCACACCAATATGACACAGTTCACGTCGCTGCTGCTCGGCCAGTAGTAGTACTCGAAAAATGGTTGTGAAATGACTTAAGATGCTTACAAAATATGAAGAAGCACCGAATTATGTTTTCGCTAATCACATGATAACTGTTTGGAAGTGGCCTCAGAAGTGCAAGGGCAGGTGCTTAGGTGAGTTTTTACTACCCCAGATTGTACAAGTTAGTTATGTCTATGAATTAGCAGAGTATATTATCTACTGAAGCATGAAGCCAAGGAAACTGGTCGCCACATCCCTGGGATTTATTGGAAAAATCATGCACAGCTGACAAAGTTCAGCTGGGCATTTGGAATATCGTCTCGACGATTTTTGACGCCATTGAAACTGCGTAGTGAGGAACTAGGCAATATTGCACTCGAAAAATAAGATTACCTTGGATATTTTCCAAGGCTGTATATTGCCTCCCATGTAACGCTGTGCTGCCGGGTGAACATATTGAAACAACGTATACATTTAAACTGTTAATTGCCTTTTTTACCTTTTAAAGCTCTAAAATTTAGACGCTCCCCGGGATACGCTGCAGCTGTGGCGATATTTTTTTCTTTGCTTATGCTTGCCTTAGCATATCAAACCTGTTTTTAGCCGGGATAATGCCACAATGTTGCAAATTCACTGGAATCAAGTCTCATATCCCGAATATAATTTCAGAAACATCCATATTAGAGCCGAACAAGGTATCTAGCCTGAATTATGATTTAATGTTTGTTTATGGTATAGCCATTTGAAAGAAATGGGATTATGTGTGTTGCATAATAATTAACAAAACAAAATTTTTTTAAAGATAAGATATTGACTATCACGAATATTGCATAATATTAATGTCTAGCATGTCATTTATCTGGAGAGCACACGATGAAACACGACTTCATCGAGTGAAGCCGTGCTTCCTTTAGTTGAAAATTAGAGAATGAGCATACAAGAAAAAGATTTGTCGTTGAAATTAAAGGAGCTAATAACATGCGCTATTGGAAGTGCCTTCAGAGTGGCTGAATGTATCAACCGAAATCACCTAAAATCGTAGTACATGCTTTATTATCTCAGCGGTCACGGGAAGATGCCATAAGTACTTTGAGCCAGCTAGAAAGGCTTTTCCACTTTAATACTTTGTAAAGCAGCTTATATGCGATACACAAGTATCAATTAAAGTCTTCGTACATGCGTAGCTCGAAAGCTGTGGAAGCTGGTTCATGCTTTGAAATAAAAGACTCGTATCAAAGTGAGAACTTAGTGTCGAATGGAACACAGCTCTCCATGGTATCAAGCTATTGCTCTTAAAATTACACAATTCTTTCCAGAAAGGTTAAAGTGCTTGTTGAGCTCACGCGAATTTATAATGCAGATTCACTGGTAAGTTAGAGCACTGATATTTTTTATAAATGCGGTTAGTCGCGTAGCAGAATGTAGAATATTTTGCATCTTCGAAACCGTTTGTATGTGATGCTTTGCATTAATTTAAGGTTCTTGCCATACTTACATTGATGAGCCTCACGGTCCTTTCTGTGGGAAGCGCTTCACGACTCAACAGAATTTATGAGGTGTGGATATTTTTTTGAGTTCGATAATCCACAATATGTTCCGTGTTATTCTAGATTAAAGTCGAGATCGTAGATACTAAAGTAAGTTCTGAGCATAAAGATAAATTTTTCTGATGAATTTTCACAGTTTGAGCGAGTGTAGAATGATGCATTAAGACAAATCTGAATTTATATATTTCGGAATAATACTTTGTGGTGAGCTGCATTGAATATTAGCGAATGTACTGCCTTGATAGAAAAGAGAAGGCATATAGTCGTACACACGGTATATTCGAAGGTATTAAGGGCGAGAAATATTTTTAGCATGAAGTTCAAGAAAAATAACTTGATACATTATTATATTTGCGACTGCTCATGAGTGATTGCGTTGCTTGAGAGGGGGAATACAAAATATCGCGATGCTACCTGCTCTATGAAATTTCAATGAATTTTTCGACTACTCCAGGACCGCTTCTTTTAATATAAGGCACAAAGCTATGCCGGAAAGATTTTTCCCATGAGAGGTCTCAACGTGAATTAGTAGTTTGAGATGCAGAAAAAAATTTTAACACTTTTTTTCACAAAGCCTAAGCCAGCTTGTAGCCAGAACCGAGAGAATATCACTATTTTTAGCTGGTCTGACAATGTAGCAAGCAATCGCTGGTTTCAAGGTAATTCATCGAAATGAGTCTAAGTAGAAAATGCAAAGATAGCCTTCGGTAACAGTTATTTTCGCCCCGTATGCAGAATCGCGGATCAAAGCATTTCCTGGGCATTCAGAATATAATAATATGTTGGATACTACTTTACAAAGTGCTTCGGAATCACTTTGTTGTGCTGGTGCCTCATGCTCCTCTGTGCTATGCTTCTTGCTTCTATTAGCGAATACAACAGTGATGTGTGGCAATATGCGAAATTGACTCTATAAGCATTCTGCGAGGACACTTATCTCTATGATATAATACAATTTGTTTGCTTTTTGCGGGCAGTGCCACATGGGGGTATTGGTGAATTATCTTCCGTGGTTAATTTTTTTCTCCAAGACAAGGTTTCTCAGGAACTACTAAAGCTTGCCTCAAAGCCACAGAGTTGCATGAAGTGAAATTGCTCTCGTTAAGTCCATTTAATAGCTCAGGCATGCTATATAGAGTGGTTGGAAAAATCCAAACATTATTTAGGCGAAGTGAGCTTCTTGCGGCTATCACACTTGTAAAGTAATAACGAATCTTAAAAACTAGCCTTTAAATTTTGGTAGACTATGTAGTAGCACTTGCACTATGGGCTACGCATAGAAGGAGCTATTTTATATACAGCGGCTTCCCAAAAATCACAAATTTATCTGGCTTTTAATTAAGATACTGCTGAAGGCAGGATGCATCTATTTGATTCGGAGAAACAATTTATGGGTATGAACTGTACAATTGATAATTCCAGGTCTAACTGGAAGTAAGGGGCATAAATAATTCCAAAGGAAGAAAAATTATTGGTGAAATACGTAAATTTTACGAGCTCATCGATTTGCTTCTTCTAAAATATATTCCTTCATAAATTTCAAGCCTAGGACACTATTACAAACATTTTTTCGTGTATGCATAGGGCTACATAGCCGAAAATTGGTTTTCTGCCGCAGCGCCATAAAAAAAATTGTAGGAATAAAATAGCTTGCATTTTCTGTACAGTTAAGATCTTCTACTTTGGGCTAAAATGTTTTGCTAAGCCTAAACAGTGGCTGTTGCTCAAACTCATTCCTAAAAAAAAGCCATTTAAGCAGCTGCTGTGGCAAATTATTTGAGGAAAAAAGCGGAGTTGGGTGTTGAACTTGTTTATTCAAGCATTTAGGCTTGGTGTGTGCACTAATTATCGTTACTAATTCACCACGCGCAAGGAGTCTTATTTCTTGTATAGCTAACGAATTCCGCTGGAATGTTCGAATTATGGGTATTAATCATGAGACAAAACTCTAAAGGATCTGCTCAACAAATGAATTTAAAATGTTCCAACAATCCAAGCGATGGCTCCCAAACAGAAGATGGTGAGCACTTTCGAAATATTCTTGCTTTCACGAGTATAGCATATGTCCTCTCAAAAATTTTTGTGCTAATAAGTTAAAAGTAAGCATACGCATGGAAAGTTTGTACGCATTTAACCTCGTCTGGAGCTTTCTTGTGGGAGCATTTTTTGACGTTAGCTAAGACTCTTGATCGTTTCCTTAGTAAACCATAAAGGCTTCAAAACAGCGCAAAGCTACCTTTCCGCTTTTCATCGAAAGCAAGTAGATACCTTCTAACAAGTGAGATAAAATTTTTAACTGCAAAAAAGTATGTAAATGAGAGGATTACAAGAATAAAATTTCTCCGGTTGCAACTGCCATTCTTATTTGCATTCGAACTAGTGCGAGCCAACTTGCTATCGCTTAGCCGTTATCCCCAGCCCTCGCCATCTTAGGGGAGCCTCTTGAAAAAGATGGATTCTCTGCAGAGCCATTATACTACTAGTTGATTCCTAGTACATACTGCCTGCCGCCGAGTAATTGACTGAATGGGCGCACTTCTGTTATGCAATACTTCATCTCCAGCTTTGCCTAGTAAAATCCTTGCTGCCTTCTTCTCGGGCAGGCATTCCCACCTAGTGTATCGATATCCTCTATGAAGTATCCTTGACTAGCACAGGTGTTCATGACGAACACAACTGAGCCAACAGGCCAAGTAAATGAATGTGCGGGTACAACGCGCAAGGCATGATGATCCAATAGCTGGATTCATTAAGATATGACTGCAATATAGTTGCACGTTCGGCGCAATTGCATAACTTCATCCTAAGCACGGCTGAAGGCTTAAAATTGGCACATCATTGCACAGAGAAATACCGTTAGTCTTTAGCAGCACTGACTACAGTCATACCATCTGCAACCGCAAGCATTAAAAAACAATTATCAACGACGTTGAGTGCCAGCGGATAGCACGCATCAGCCTTATATAAAAGCTCAGCTCTGTGGCGGTTTAAGGCTGAATGTGGTTTGTTGAGAAGAGCATAGTTGCTAATAATATATTTTAAAAAATATCATTAGAAGCTGAGTTGTCAAAATTAAAGAATACAATCTATCATACCAACAATGTGAACTTCACGTTGCCAATACTACCCATGAAAATATTTTCCTGCAGGATTATGCTTACGTAACACCCAGGTTCCCGATAGATGACAGGAATGTCTCTTTCGTAGGTATATTGTATCGTTGGTAGGCCTAATTCATGGGTCATACTAAATCTGCTATTTGGGCATTGATGGAGTAACGGAGCTCAACGTAACTTGCTATGTAACAATATTGCGCATGATTTAATCATAGCGGTGACTCTCATGTAACTGAGTTCCCAAAAGTATGAAACAGATTGTCTTACGCTTCATTTACTATTCTTGTGGGTATATTTTGGTCGTATCTAAAGTGCTTCCCCATTTATGTACAAAGCTTAATATCTATTGAGTTTTATTAGCAAAAAAAGTAAATAGAAAAATACATTACTCAATATAATACAATTAATCAAATACTATCAATGGTGCAGGGAAAAAATTATTCGCGCCAGATTTCAAGCCAAATTACCAGATGGCCTTTAACGTTTAACCCAAGCATCCAATAAAAAAGCATTGGCACAGCACGACTAGGGTCAGCCTGTATTGACCGTAGACTTCTTCACTAGAAATATCTAATTAATTAGGAAATTGGTGTCGAGAAAAGTGCAAGCCATTGCTGTTGTGCTCTAGAGTCTAGCCCAACATCTCAGCCCATTCTTAATAGAGCCGAAGACAAAGGACACGATGAAGCTTCCTACTAGCCATCCCATAATTCTTGCAAGACAACAATGAAGAATTAATGAAATGAAGTCCAGCAATGACGAATTTTAAACGCGCACCAAGCATGACTGTGTAGATGAAAATATCCTACAGCGTATACTGTGTTTGCAGAGTATAAGCACCCCTTTGGAAGTTCACTATCAACAAGATGGCGGCCCACACGGCTATGCATCACAAGACTCCTGTGAGAACCAATGGCGAGAGCTTGAACACACATTCTTTTACCGTATACAAAAACAGCTCAAGCATACTAGCTTGTATTCCACAGTACACCTATTCATACGTACCACTATGTACCATGTTCATCAAAAAACCAGCAAAACCAGTAGATATACTCCAATACTGACGCTAAGTTTAAAGAATAATACTTTTAATTTTATGATAAACATCTAAAGTATAGCACAATGAGTTTGCTTGGCGCTCTACCTTTAAGAGGACAAACATGTATCACAGGAAAGCAATGGACGCCCTCATAGCATTTCATAGCACACCCGCTTTGCCCACAATGTGTTTAAGTAGTAGCTTTCCTAGCAGCTTGACTTGATAAAATGAGCATAAAGCTTAGAGCTAACGGGCAGCTTAGTCTATAGGGTCCCGAAATGAAGGTCATGCGGACAAACTAACAAAAAATGTTTAAATCTAAAAATAGGGTAACTCTTGTATGATTTTCTTTGAAAAATCAACACTTTTTTATTTCAGAAGGCGCGTAAATAGAGTAAAGATATGCATTCAGGCCAAGTGAAACTCTAAATTTGCACATATATCCTATACCGACGAGTATGGTTGAACTTAGCACCCAACACACAGCAATGGAATAACAAAAATCGCGAGCAAAAATATAGTCGGCGCGAAAAAGGAAGCAGAAAACCGAACGCATACTCGCCTCGTTCCTCATGTGTTTGCCCGAGTATGGCTTGAAAGTGTTAGCTGCAGACTAAAAGTTGCAACAGTTTCGGCCGACTCCGATTAAAAGTTATACCTCCAATTTTCATAATAAAATATGATGCCCTGCCGGCTACCATTTATAAATTGCCGAATTCCTCATTAAACTCTCGCAAATGTATGACGAAACGGAGAAAACTAACATCCGTATCAAATAAAGTAAATTTATTCGGAAACGAAGAACTCCTTTAGAATTGCTCCATATTTTCAATATATTTTGAGTTTTTTTGAAGCGTGAAAAACCTTTGCCTTGATACATTGCTAAAAACAAGTTGGTGCTTGAGGGAGAAAATCTTTAAGACCTTGTTTGGAGAACTTCAAAAGTTTATGGCCATCTCTCAAATCGCATAAGACACCTGTAAAACTTCCCCTCAAGCCTTTATAAACTAATATAAAAATAATACTTCTCTCTTTCGCACCGCTTATCCAACTGAAAGCAGTTTATAAAGCGCTATAATTACCCCAGTAACTTTGTTTCTTACACCAAATATACGAGAGGATGTTTGATTGTCATAGAATGAGATTGAATATATTGAATATCAGTTTTATCAATATATTTTTGAATACTAATAAATTAAATTTTATTGGTAGCCAAATTTCACCTAATTTTCAAATAATTCCAGTGGAGATTTTTCATTTAGAAGATACTTGAAGACTAATCTTTTAGTATTTATGGTGTAATTTTGACATCTTAAAAACTTGCATATCAAAGCCTCATTTCATTACTATTAACTAGCTAGGCCTACTGTGTAAAAAATTAATTATATAGAGCACAGTACAATGCCAGTCGCTTTGGCATAAGCGTCCACCTTGCTTCGGATTATCATTCATTAGTTGGTTACCAAGGAATAGAAACGGCAACGAGAAAAAAATCATACAACACATGAAATGTTATAAATTCATAAAGATATACTAGATACGATACGCTGGCATCTGGAGAGACCGTATGAGCCTAAAGCTAATCAAGAAACCTAGCATCCTTCACTGCTTTATTGGATTTTATTACATACCGTTATGAGGTGCATTGTTGATAAAAACCCGGGTTTCTCAATTAAGAGGGTAGTTCGCGTCTTAGCCAGCAGACAGCCAATAACAGCAAATATAGGCATAAAAAAATCAAACAATGAGCCAGACTATAAATTAATGCATGCGGAAACAAAAGATTTAGGTCAGGCAATCTGCCTGCATGATCACATGCAAAGATATCGTAAAATTACAACAAAATTGGGGATAAGTTAAGCTTTTCAAAGGAAACAACCAACGATTCTGTGAATGCATCATCAATGCAGCACTGCTAGCTGCCAATCAATACAAACTCTGCCCACTTTCAAGGTTTGTAAAGACCTCAAAAGTGGAGAAGGGCAAAGAGTGTATTTGAAGAAAGATAATGCAAATATACCTTGTAGATAAAACACAAAACAGAATGAGGAGAAAAGGAGCTTAAGAGTAGTGCAGAAGCACACAAAAAGATGATGCGATCGACTACTAAAAAAAAGATACTAAACAGTAAAACTTCAGTCAACCAGATGAATTACAAAACAACCGTAGCTACGCATATCAAGTATAAAAGATCTTCAGCACAATAACAACAGTATGAAATAGTAAAATGAACTCTTTATGGTTTCATTGCTCTTTAAAAATCTATTTAATTTCCCTTTAACAGCGAGTAAATAAAGTGATACAGGGGAATCAAATTAGCAAAATTTTTAGAGGCAGCAGTATATATAGCTCTAGCTTTCACCTGAGAAAACGGTTAGCGATATATATCTATATATAGCTCTAATTTTTACCGATATTTCCCTTTTTTTTGCCTAATACCCCTACGTTCAATCTTCTATCAGCAGGGGTGATGCAGCGTCTATAACGATATCAACATTGAATATTCCACAGGCCACTTCATTTCGTCTAATGTAGTTCGACTTGTAATGATGACTGCAACCTGCTCCAAGAGTATTATGATGCCGTTCTAATTGGATGCTTTCAACTAGAGGATACTGCGAAAAATTTTGAGTGGGATGTAAACCCTCAAGAATTCGTTCAACCTGGAGGTGGATTCTACTGCTACTGCTTATTTCATACTCGCTTTTCCTCCAAGCATCCATAACACCAATGGTTTCGGAGTTGGAAAAAGGTAGGAAGCATGCATTAAAATCGCCTCCTAAACTGGATTGCAATAAAGGAGGAGGCAGTTGGTGACGCATGTCTTGAGGTGTTGATCTGAAATGATAAAATTATTTGTAACAATGCAAAAAGCTGAAGTCTTCATGAAATCACGGATTGTCTTGGCATGAAGAAAAGTATCTCACAAAAAAAGCAGGTTTTACCAGGAAAACAATGCTAGCAACGATCTAGCTGCAGTGAAAAAACTACATTAAATAATGTGTGTAACAAGAAAGTTATACATGCTCAGCCACTAGCCTGTATAGCTTTTTTCCTCTTATGCAAAAAATTTTAGAGTTGCTTCTTTCAGAAGCTCAATCTCCATTGTGCGAAAAAAATGTAAATATTGACAGTAGAAAAATTTGCAGACTAGAAAAACACCAAATCCTGTAGGAAGGAGCAGCAATGTACTTTTAAAAGGCTTCGAAAAAAAAAAATGCTAGGAAAAGAATAGGAAAAAATAGGCAGAAAAAATAGTCACAATCATACGGTAAAGAGAATCGAACCCAAGTCCGGGGGTATAGAATGATTTTCACGCAGCTAAACAAAATGAAATACCTCCAAATGACTCAAAATTTCACAAGTTACAGCAGCGTGGTTCTTTACGAGCTTGTGCTTGGGAAGACGAACAAACATACTCACCAACAAGCTATCCAAAATTACGCGTTGAGATGGAGTAAACAGGAAAAGTATTTCTGCAGTTTTAAGACCAAAAATATCTCCTTCACACTTTCGCGCAGTGTAAAACACACGCATACTAACATACACGTATACTAACACACAATTAAACTGACTCCGACACACACTGACCAACAGAAGCACAAAAAGGTAAAAAAGAAGTATAGGAGAAAACGCATTCAAAAGTTGCACAACAGTGTTAGTATCAAAAAATGCATCACGAAAACTTAATCATAGGAAGAAGGCACACTAGTTGTTGCGATTAGATATAAGCACAGCAAAAAACAAATTTGTAAAAAGTTCTATTCAGCACAATGGCACACACCTTATGAAGCATGCAAAAGCTTACGTTGATCGGATCTGATGTATTTTATTCAGCAGGCTGCAAACATCCAGAGCTGCATATAATAGCAAAGGTAAAGACTAGTTAAACGCAGAAAATCAAAAAACTTGTAAAAGTGTGTGTGCAACATCCAACATGAATGAGCAGTGGCTGCGTGATTGCTGCAATGAAAGTCGCCCTGCATCATACTCTTGAAATATAGCAGAATGACATTCCGCTAAGCATTTCAGACTATAAAATGCCTGAAGGAATGGTAAAGAGCAATCTACGCTAGATTTTAGGAATAAGAAAGTATATATAAACCTCCCTATAATCACCGGGGATGACGGTAATATTATTCCTAAACAAGCCGTATTGTTAAGCAAAAGATAGAGAATATTCCCTTTTCAAGTTAAATCAAAAGGTAAAACAAACACAAAAAATTCACAGGAAAAATATTCAATTCATATCCAAAAACTCGCTGGAAGAATTCATTAGAAGCTCATGACAAGGAAGGCGAAGGTCTGAAAGGTCAAGCAAAAAGAGCAACTTCAGGCCGCAAATACTGTTGAAAAAAAGCAACTTCACACCTGCCAATCATTAAGATGAGGATGCCTAAAATGAACACTATAGGCTTGAGAGACACACTATATACAGCAATAGGCAATTGCAGTGGCATCAAAGTATTTATTACGAATAACGAGGTCTTAAACGTACAAGAGACAACACATGGAAAGCGTTTCATGTACTATTCGAGTTAAAGTCGGCAAAAGCACAAAAACTACAGCAAAAGAGCAGCTGATGTTAATACGAAGAATAAAGCTTTTCATCCATCAACTCAACAGGGAAGCAAATATTTCATTAGAAAAATGTTAATGAAATTATAGAGAAATTCAATGAACTTCTTCAGATATAGCTAATTAGAAGCGAAAACCACAATAATTTCATTTTCTGCATGAAAAACGCCTTTAAACATGATGAAGACTATCAAAGGTAAAAGAAGCTTCTATAGTCATTCATTATAATCTTCTTGAAAAGCGGTAATGAATGATATGGAAGCCCTTTTAATACCCCACCCACTATCACTCTTAAACCTGTTTGCATTGTTAGCTGTGTGGTGTAGCTCTCAACACACAGCCAAAACGACTGAATAGCGAGTAAAATTAGACGAGAGATTTCCGGCTTGTTTATACTCTTGTTTGGATGCTTATTCGCCAAAACTTTCAAATAGTTTATTAGTACACCCAAGTAATACTCTTGGTGGTATAACTCGCTGAAAAAGCTCAGTGAGCGAGATGAGCCAATCTGAGGGCTATAAGGGATCGATGGCTCCCAGATATCATTAGCAGAATCAGGTCGAAGATGGAGAATCCGTCGTTTTGATGATGTAAAGTATATAGAATCCCTTTTTTCAGGGAAAAAACTGCCTTCAAGTGGCAGAAAGAATCCTTCTGATGATGGTGGTTCTAGTGAAGATTCATTCAAAGTACTGCATAGATTATTCGCAGTCGGATGAAATGTGGAATTCCTAGGATCTCCTTCGTTTTCTCTATAAGTTGAACAGCGGGAAACTTCTTGTGCCAAATTATCAAGATACTTTCCCGGCTGCCACAAAGCAGTATTAGCCGTTTCCAAAGGGAGAAAACAAGTCAGGGATAAGATAAGCTGAGCAGTTAGGCTTGGTCCAATCACACCGAAAGCAGAGGTTTCCCAGAAGGAAAAATTGTGCTTCCTTCTGGATGTGCTTCCACAATCAGAGCAAGACAGAGGATGCTTTTGCACACGCAAAGAAAGCAGTTTTTTTGACTCTAAATCACCCTCACGCGTCAATATTGAGCTCTCTGGGGTTAAGGTACTTTTTGAAGATATTGAATCATTTAGAGAAGCTAAAAAGCTTAAATCGAGCATTTCTAGGGAAGCCAAGGTAAAAATCAGAGAAGATACTGCCTGTAAGATGGTAATTATGAGGGGGATATGCGCGTGTGTGTGTGTGTGTGGGTGTTGGTGCGCATTTTGCTGTGTGTGTATGAGCCTCAATATAACTAATTCCGAAAAATTTTAAGGATGAATATATAGGTGTGTGTAGCTTGAAGGAATTTGAAAAAAAACAATGTAACTAGCCCAAATTGCAGCATGGAAGATGTGTTTTCCAGCAAAAGTGCAAAAAGTTCCAGCATCCTGTAATCGAAACAAAGAAGGTGCAGATTATAATCACAACACTGAGGAAGCAAGCCACAAACAAAGATATATTTACAGAAGATGTGTGTATCTGTGTTGGGATGATATCATAAATTCGTATCTATCACCCAGTAAAGAACACTTAACGGCAGATTTAGCACACTATCAAGAATATCTTCATCAGACTTTAAAGCAAAAAACAGTTAACCGGTAGGCAACCAGCGAGCCAGAAATTCTTTGAAGTAGGAGTAATCCATGCAGTGTATCGACCGTCTGTCAATCTTCTTAGAACATGCTCTCGGATTGCTAAAATACAGCCTGCATAACGTGAAAGAACAAAAGATTGCTTTCAAATCGGAGAAAAATGCTGCAGAAGAATCTAGAATACCTCTCTTCTATGAAAATTCTGCATCATCTAAATTTCTGGGTAAACACGCATAAGGATGGAGATTTATACGTATATACACACACAAAAAAAAGCCCATATAGACTCGCAAACCAGCACGCACAAAAGATTGAGATTTTCTATCTAATCTTTCAAGCGAAAAAGGCTAGAGAAGACAACACCAATTTGATAATAATAACAGTGTGTTGGTGCTCTTTTTAAGTGTTCATTGTTTCTTACGGGTAGGCTTTCATGAATATCAGCTATATATGTCGATTTAAAGATGAAAAAATTACAGTAGAGTCGGAAAGAGAAACTGCTCTATAAGGCGTGAATCTTCTCCACGAGTAGTTTCTTTTTGAAATCGTGCATTAAAAAGGTATTTCCGTATAAAAACTGCCACTCACACCTTTTATTATTACCAGAAAACCTCAAAAAACGGCATTTAGAATGAAGAATCCTTGAAAAAAAAAAGACTGTCAGTGAAGAAGAAAGAACGCATAATTCCACACTCAAAAAACTACTTTTTAGAGATTTTTCAGAGCTTACTGATATGCCTTAGACGTGCTATATTCAGTGTAATAAGGCAGTTAACCAGCCAAGTCACCAACTCTTCAGGGGGGCATCGGACCAACCAATCGCTAGACGCAAGCCGGAAAGGCAAATAATCGCAGCAAAGCACCAGAAATTTCAACCTCAAGCCGTCATCATGAACAAAGTTCTTTAGCGATACAATCGCTTGTACAAGAAGCTATACAAAGAAGAGGGGGAATAAAATTTGAGAAGAAGCTAAGCAAGCTTTGCTGGGTGATAATGTGAGGCAGGTCACGCACACACATTATGTTATGAAATATAACAGAATTCCTGATCAGCAAAACTAAGGCAAGGAGGAGTGGTAGGGGCAAATTAGTAGTTTTAAAAAGTCGAATTTTATGAAAAGAAAAGAATAATAGGCGAGATTTAGGGTGATTCATATTAAACACAAAAAATTTATGTATTTACGACTTTCTCACGAAGATGGGAAATAAAGGATGAAGATGGGAAAAGCAGCATCAAAAAGAGTATTAACTCACCTTTTAGGAACACACAAAAACAGGCTAAAAAAAAGTATTAATACTCCATAATATGATATGATATCATAGTGATATTACCCCCTCAAATTAGGATGTTCGCCCAATTTAACACGGTGTATCTATCCAGAGGATGAAGGAATCATGCTACGATGAAAGAGGATATCAAAGGTCAAATACAACAAATCAATACCACGACATTGCACACTCTTACCTTGCCGTTTATTGAGGAAATTTTTGTCTTCAAATGAGGAAAAAATGACTCCAAAAGGACCGAACTTATTGCATTCTGCAGAGCAAAAAACTAGCCAATCATTAAATATCTCCAAAAGTATCCTAAAGATAGTACAACGTAAACCCCCAGAGGCATAAAAATAACTAAAAAAACCACGTTGAAACGCCTTGCACACACACATTAACATTGAAAGAAACCAAATTAAAGATTTTGAACAAATATCTAAAGCATGAAGAAAAAATCCTCCTCCTCCTCCAAACAAAACATCTTCAATCAACTTTCACCAGTTTTTGGAGATAGCAGAGGATTTTGCAGAGCGAATCACCATCCACTGAAGATAAAGGACTGTCCAATCCCATCTTCCTCTTCCGTGAGTTTCCAATGAAAACCTTTAGATTTGCAAAACAAAAAATAGTACGATGAGGCGAGAATTCGCTAATATCTACAGCTAGCTATGCAAAATCAAGGGGCAAAATCGTTCTTCCTTCTGATATAGTCCTATTCTCCTAAGCAATCTATGCAAAAGTGTGTTTCATATGAAGCTCAAGCTTTCACGCTGTGAAGTATAATTGCTATTCCTTAATATAGAAGAAATTCTAAGAGAGGCAACTCAGAAATTCTCACGAGTTGACTGTAGTTCCTCTATTCTCTTATTGATAATAACCACCACGACTTTGAGAGAGCCCAGCATTACACACATACACCCACACTCTATTCTTTCATAAAATCAGTCTGCACACTGCCCTATACTAATCTCCTTTCCTACCAAGCATAAAATACCTCGCATAGATGAGCAGTCGCTGTATTTATTGATGAAATAACTGCATCTTTGCCATACACCAGTGGATGATATCGTAAATGGAAGGCGAGAAATTCCCGCTTCATAGTAATCTCCTTCATTATAAATAGTAATTCTCGCCAATGCATCGCGGAAAATCTGTAAAATGAAGGATAAACCCCCATATCTACTTCTTCATGGCAAGTCTGAGGTTGCGGATTGAAAGGAGGTTTTTTCTGCATAAATCCCACATTGGCTCCGTAGATGACTGAATGAAATCATAGAAAAAGGCTAATTTAAGTTGGATGAAATTAGATAGAGATTTTGCAAGTGAATGGCCAAGCAGTGGGAGGGGCTAGCCAGCATCTAATTCTGTATACCTAGTTTTTTTACCATAAAGATCGCAAAAAAAAAATTAAAGGGGAAACTACGAAGGATGCAGAGCTAGAAATGGTTGTGTAGGTAGAGATTGAGGTTGATGCTTAGTGTCAAACGCAGGGTTCTCTTAGGGCAGCAAAGTATCATGAAAGAAGCTGGAAAAAGTAAAAGTCAGAGGAAAAAAAAAAGCCGGAAGAAACGGAGAAGAAGCTTCAAAAAGATGTGCTTCAGAAGGGAGATGAATAAGCCGGAAAGTATGAGGAGGAACCAAAATAAAAAAAAATTGGAAAAATAAAAAAGTCGGCAAAAATGTAGAAAAAGCTCCAAAAACAAAATTTTAGAAGTGGGATGCACGTACACCCTACTGCTAGCTTAAGGCTGCATGGGTGACGTTGCTCCACACACTAAGCTGGAGCTTTTGGCTTGTTTTTCGCTTTCAAAAACAAGTTTACGCGCGAATCTAAAGCATTTAACTTACTGAAAATCCCGAAGCAGTTCAGTAACAAAAAGCACATACATATCATGGCACTAAACAGAAGAAGCACTGATGAAAATTTTCTCACACACAAAAAATCCTTCAACTTAAAAGTACTTTTACAACAAATTAAACACAAATTTAATCCTTCTCAAGGCATAACTTCAGATAAAGATGTAGTTCTATTCGCACACAGATCTATTCGCTTCACAGAAGCATCAAAATCCCACCTTAATATGCAAAAAAAAATGGAATTTATCACTTTAGCACACACAAACACACACGCATAGTATACCTGCTTCCAAGGATCTCATATCTAAGCAAAAATTAACAGCAAAACAAAGATGCCATAAGCAATCAATCAGGAGTTCAGGTCTTCTAACCACGGCAGAAAATTCATCAAAATTTGAAGTATCCCGCTTCATCTCTCGTGATGGAAAGCATTTCATCAGCTGAAAATAGCAACACACACACATAGCCAGGCAGCACAGCAAATAGTAACGTACACACGTCAGCAAGCACTCTCTACATGATATAATTGCACAAAACAGAGAATGCGATGAAATTAAAAATTTAAGAAGAACCTGGCGTTTTTTTCAATGCTAATGCAGAAAATGTTCATCAAAAATAGGCTTTTTAACCAAATTAAAGATTAGCTATATATATAACAAGGTTGAAGAACAAGGAAAATCATCAATTTCTTAATAAAAAGAAAGAGGATATTTCACCGGAAACAACATAGAAGGCGGGAAATAGAGGTAATACACTTTAATTCGCAAAGAAAAAACCTGAAAAAGCGAATTTTCAAAGTCAAAGCTTCAGCTTCAAATAGAAAATAATGCATTTTATAGTGAAAAAGCATCAGTTTCTTATCTTTTTCAAGAATTTCAATAAATATTAACTACAATTTCTACATTAAAAAATCAACACCTGCAGCACACACAAATAAACACAATGTTCTGCATCTAAATAACCTTTTCTATAGCCCTTAACAGTGATAAATATTCATCAGGGTTGAGATAGTGGAAAGTAGGAAGAATCTCAAGAGCTGGAGCTTCCAGAGAAGGTTTAAAGACGTGCAGAAGGATGAGTTTTATCCTTTCAATCATCTCAAAAAAAAACTGCAAAAAACATCAAAACATTTTCTTATATTCGCACACACTAAGAAGAGCGCGAAGTATATCAAATGAGCCACTCACACAATTAGTACATTGCTAGCTCACACACACAGCTAGCAAATTGCTCATCCACACACGTTCTACACCATCTATTAGTACAAAAACATAGTAAGCAGACAGAAGATATCATCTAGTCTTGATGGTTTGCACGTATTTTATTTAGTAAATTATAGTTGAAGATGAAAGATTTATGTTTTTTATGAAAGTTTTTTGCGAAAATTGAAGAGGAAAAGCAGCAATGCAATAGAGCTCGCGTAACCCATGTAATAAAAATAGCACATGTGACGTTAAAAATAAAATTTCAATAACATGTGCAAGCTGATACGAAAGCAGGAATTACCACTTTTTCTGGCATAAAATAGCTTCCATACGTTGATTAAATCCATTAAACAATCATAGAAAAATAAAATTCAAATATCACATCAACAAAAGAGATCGGAAAATAAACGCGATTTCTACAAAGTTTAGATGCTCGATTTTAATAATAAAAAAAAAGCTGCCAATCATCTTTCAACTTGAAACTATGCAAAGTAGCGATTTGAAGAGCTAAAACAAAAAAAAAACGAAATCAGGTGTTTTGGCAGAAATCGAAAAATTGTGCAAATTGAATGAAATTTCGGCTAATAAGGCGGGGAAAATCCTTTATGTTCACTAAATTTAGATTTCGTTTGATGAAGAAACTGCACATAGCTAAAGCCTTTGCAAATTCTATAATTGATTTTCTAGCAACTTACTCCATTAACAGTTTTACACTTCTATAATCGTGAAAAAATCGATACAAAAGCCTTAAATCCGAGAAAAATTACTCCAGAATTTCTGCTCTTTTTTTTTATTACAGTAATTATTGCAGGACTATATATAAAGAAGTACATCTTTCAAGATACTGTCTTCCTCGTTACTTTTAAACCTTCTAGTATATTAAAATTCCTCAGCTAAAGATGATTTCCATGACATTTCATAAGCGGAAAAGATTATTCAATTATATCCTCCAACGAAAAGTGAAATGATTCTATCAATAGAAGGAGCAGAAAAAAAGCAACGGGTCCAGCAGACTGTAATTATGCTTCATAGAAGAAGATAAATGTAATTATCTTGTAATAATTTCGTAGAAAGTAGTATTTTTTCTGTTTTAATAGTATTATCTTCTTCTTTGCCTTCTTACTTTTCTGTCAAGTGTATCATCAGGACTAGTATATGTGTGACCTTTTACTTTCCAGCGCACCTCTTCACAGTTCAGCGAAAGATTTTCGATGATATCCCCGGTGAATTTCAAAAATCCTATGAAATCTCTTAAATTTCCCTGCTTAACAGCCATTTGCTGATCAAGGAAATAAAAGAGGAGGCTATTGAGTCTCCAGAAAATTTGGCATTTCTGCAGGCTTTGGGGTGGAGCGTCATTATGGTGTGTTTGTGAGGTGAGCTTGAGTAGTAACTTTGAAGAAAATGTCAGCAAAAGCTGAAAGACCGCGGTGTGTGCAAGTGTTTCATTAATTGAGTAAAGGTGAGGAGCAGGAGGAAGCAGTGAGGGAAAGCAGGGTGTAGAAAAGGCCACTTCTGAGGGAGAATGAAGTGCACGGAGGGTTTGGGCAGGGATGAACTGTTTTTTACCAGAGGTCAGGGGTGGTACTGATGACAGAATATGGCTAAATCGAAAGCTTGAAGCAAGCAATCGCCTTCCTCCTACATGATTCATTAGAAGTTATGCTAAAAAATAGGGATGTTTCCAGCTTTTGCGCGGTAAATCAAGAACATTGCCGGCTTTAACTAAGAAAGATGAGATATAAAAGTCTATGAAATTATCTAGACTTGTAGCGGACTCCAACGAGGTAGCCGGACCAACCATGTTTCTACTCAATTTTGATTGCTTTTGTTGAAAAAATTCGGAACAAACTACATCATATCGGGAATATTGGCCTTTTTCTCTTCTTAAGCATACGAAAAAGCGCTTGAAAACGAAAAAGCGCTAGCAAAAGGCTTGATTTCAGTATCGCTTGGCTGTAAAGCAGCGAAAAACCGGCAGTATGACTGCCGCAGGTATCAGAATGACAACTCGATGAAATAATGGAACTTGAAGGTGGTCTGCAATAATTTTTGAAAAAGATTGGTGTTCTACAGTAAGTTTAACACGCCTTATCCCCTCATCAGGCTTCAATTCGAAGCTTTTTTGCCAGGATACAACTGCAGGGGCTAATGGGTAGTGAAGAGAAGGAGTCGATTTGTTAATATCTTGGAAAAACTGCGAATCTTGATTTCTGATGGCAATAGCACACCAAGGAAGCAATTGAGGGTGAAGAGGTGTAATGGTGCAAAGTGGTTGAAGTATCTTGTATTGAACCAGATGATAAAGGGTAACTTTCTTTGGTAAAAGGCTGCAAAACACCGTGTGACGGTACCGATTGGCAAAGGTATGACGGTAACCTTCTTGGAGTAGGTGAAATGGAGCAAAACACCGTGTGAAGGTATCGATTAGCAAAGGTATACCGGTAACCTTCGGTAAAAAGCTGCTAGACATTGTGTGAAGGCGCAAACTGAAAAAGAAAACGTATACTGGGAGGATGGAGTTCGCATGGAATTAGGTGGATGTTCGGTTATATATATCCTGCTGAAGTATGACTCTCAAAGGTAGAGAATACCGACGTAATGTAACCTTAAGACATTTTGGGGAAAAAAAGATCCCCTTGGCTTTCTCAGAGCTGGAAAAGGAAGTCTCTCAATAAAGTCCGACACGGTAGCTCCGTGAGTTGCTTTTTTGTGTGCACAATCAACAGGGCAAGGGTTGGTCACTAATGACATGAGGGCTTTGGAAGTTTCACTTTACCGTTTGTTATAGACCGAGCAGGGATGCGTGAAGTGGAGTGTAAAGTGGTGTACGTTAACTGGGTTTGAAGTTCTGTATTAAGCAGTGTGTGAAGTGATGTGTGTTAACCTTGTGCAAACTTATTTGTGAATTTATGCGTGAAATCGTGTGTGAAGTGCGCATCAAATAGTTCATCACTTCTCCCATAAAATCTCGTGAGCTGTAGATCTAGTTTTCCGTTTCCAAAAAGAAGTAGAAGAGGAAGACACGCAATAGAAGCATCAATGTGCTAGTATTAGTGCATCTATACATTTTTTTAATAGGAAGCAATCCGTTGTGTAGCTATAATGGAGCTAGAAGATGATTTTAAGACTACTAAGTTTGGAGTTTAAGCCCCTCTTCTGAATAAGGATTACTAGTATTCCAGAGTATGGAAAAATAAATGTAGTTGCCAGCCTTGATGGCCTTATAGGCAGCTTTAGTGCTTTGAAGGCATCCTATCATCAAAGTTAGTAAAGCAGTTTTTGTAGGTTCTTCAGGAAACTTAAAGTATTAGATTTTTTATGACTATCTAGCTCGATGATTTGGAGCTTTGAGTGCTCTGCTATACCTTGTTTTGAGCCTGTAAAAATATTTTACTATGAAACTCTCGGGAGATATCTCTAAAAAAGAAGGAGAGGTAGAGCGTTAGATTTACTAGGAAACGATATATAAATCCCCAAGAAGTAGAAGAGGTAGAGTGGTAGCTTTATTAGCTAGATCAATCTCTATGAAGAAGAAAACAAGTGAGAGAGTTACATTGAGTTTTTGCTGAGAATCACTTTTCTTTTTAAAGGAAAAGCTATCTTGTATATGGCAAGACCTTTATTCCTAAAATCTACATGCTATGAAAGAAAGCATTAAAGGTAAACTAGATCACAATATAGAAATTGGTCCAGTTTTATTTACAACATAAAATTCAATATATAAAGCAAATTCTCACACAATACGGCAGATTCTCACACAATAAAACAGATTCTCACACACTAAAGAAGATTCTCACACAATAAAGCAGATTCTCGCACAATAAAGTAGATTCTCACATTCTTTATAGTAAGCATCCCCAAGAAGGTGCTAGTCATAGTTGCATGAAAAAAGCTTTTTTGCATACCGAGAAAGGCAGTCATTATATATGTGAATGATGAATTCTCCTCCTAGTTTTCATCTTTTTTACCTGCGTACACATCAATAGTTTCCTGGAAATATTTGCTTTAGATTTTGCTATTTCGTGGGGCAGAAACGATTAGTCATGGAGACTGAAACAAGCTTCACTTTCACGCGCTCAGACGAAGCAATTAATTCAGGAAAAACAGAGTCATAACATTAATTAATGCTATAAATTTCGTCCAAAAGAGTGATTTATATCCCCAGATTAGCTAATACTAAAATATATGCTTTGTTAAGAAAAAAGAAAAGATCACAAAATAAATAAAAGAAATTCTTTCTTTAAAACCTATAGTCTTTTCTTTTCTGGATAACGTAAATCAGTTGCTGCCTCTGGTATTATTTTTGCGGAATTTTCGTTTTTTTTTCCGTATTTTACCATATTTTGCAGCAAATTTGCAAAGATATCAACTTTTTTGTTTCAATTTGGCCCTTCTTCTTTCATAGCATAGTTTTCTCCACAAAATTCAACTCGATTTACCATATTTATACTTTGATTTACTCCCTTTTTATAGCGGCACACGAATTGATTTAGTGAAATTTCTTTAGCTTTTCGACTTTTTTACTTTATTCTATATAATTTGAGGTTTTTCACTTTTTTTCTAGTTAACCAGCAAATCTCCGCGTTTTGTTTCCTTCTCAATAAAACTACTAGTCTTTTCTTATAATATTGAGAAGAATATGCTACACAAGTAGAGCCGCAACAAGTAAATTCCTTAAGTCAATCCAGTTTAAAAAATCGCAAAAAATCCCCTGAAATTTTGCGGCTTTCCTGCAGGATGAGGAAAATATATAATAAAAAGCACTGGAAATCTCGCCTTTCAGTTTTTATCGCTTAGAAACTGAAGGCGAATCTCTTCATCCCAAAATATCTTGAAACGCCATTGAAAGTACGCATTAGAACCCCTTGTGTGCATTTTTTGAATTTTTTTGGGGGAAAGCGTATAGTGAGAAATCACTTTTTGACTTCTTCTTCTTCTCCTTCTTGATTTCCAACATATGAAATTACCACCAATTATAGTCTTGCAACGTATACCTTTAGTCGCTGGGAAAATCTGTAATTTTCACATCAAAATCTTCTAGTTCTGCTATAGCACCATTTATACATTTACTTTATGGAAAAATTAGTGTGTAGTGTCGCAGCTTTTTTAGCACATGCAACTGGAAATTGTGGGAAGCGGCCTGATGATTTGTGTATCCGGTTAATTTCCTACAGTTGTGAAGAGGTAAAGGGAAGATGATGAAAAAGCTGTAAAAATTCTAATGATTTCATCAATAATTTGATAATATCTGGAAAATTCTGATGGTTTCATCGTTTTTTCGAAAGATCTTCAAATGTTTGATTTATCAATTTCTTTCACTGAAATCAACACACACCCCGCAATTCTTCGCATTTTCTGCACAAGAAGCAGTAATATAAAGAGATAACCCAAGTCAAGATACTATCAAAAGAAGAAGAAGAAATCGCTCTATAAACGCGGTGCCAGCATGCAACTCCGATGTAATGATGCTTCTTTTGTGGTTGCTGATTTTATTACTTCATTCCGCACACATGCGAATCTCCTGTTCCTGCTTCTCGACCCAAAGCAGCTCGATTGCAGCAAATTTCCTTAATAGCAGCGCTTTTCAGCAGAAGTTTCGCGGAAAGAGGGAATTTATTTCTTCTTCGTTGCTAATCAGTGGTTTTAAGAATTTTGGGTTTTGTAAGCCGCTTTTTGCTTCGGAGAAGAGCAACTCAGAAGGAGGTTTTGATGGATTTTTGCAGGAAAGTGGAATTTTTTGAGGGTTTTTTTTTATTTACGTTTTTTTGGTGGATTTTTGGAGGAAGAGAGGATTTTTTTGAAACTTCTTTTTTAATTTTCTTCTTTGTGATGGATTTTTCTGGTAAAAATGAAAATTTCTGAGGTTTTCCTTCGTTTCCTCGATTGAAAATTATGATTCCTAAAAAATATCCAAACCATCGCTTTTCTATTAAGAAGCCTTCACATAAAAAACCTCCAAATATACGGAATATCATCGAATTTGCACCAAATTTCATACATTCATGCTTCACTGCTTCTTCTTTGGTGATACTTAACAACACACACACACAAATGAAATTCGCTGCACCAAAGTTTCACCTACACTCTCGAATTTACATTTTGAAGCAATTTTTGATGCTATTTTATTGGGCTAAAGTATGAGATGTAATATTCAGAGTGCTAAGCTCAAATGTTGTATCTCCTTGGTAGCCTAAAAACACATGAAGTAGAGTAGAAGTTCGCTCACAGGGTTGAAAAAATGCTACTATTAGCAGTTTTTATAGCTATATTAGGTATTTGCGTTGAAGTTTATAGTTCAGTAGGGTAATCTAATTAAATTTTACTCTATTGATAAATCTTTTTTTTCTGACAAGATCTTACACGCACCGAACCCATGCACACACACACACACATCTTGAGCATCATATGAGCCCTTTATGAGCAAAATATCCAACTTATAGCCCAATAGTTTTTGGAAATTCTGTTGCGAAAGCCATATTTATCATTTTTTTTGAAAAAGTAATGAATATCCTGTCAAAGAGCACGCTGCCTGATATTATAGTTAGCCCTGAGAATGCTGAAAAATTCAAACTAATCTCTTCACACACACACTGAAGACATATAAATCGTCTAAAAAGCTGATTTTTTATAAAAATCAATCAAATTTCAATGAAAATTTGCATGTAAGCTGCCATTTTTTCGTGTGTTAGATAAGATATCCCTACATGGACATTGTTTAAGCGAAATCGCTGTATCTTTTTTATTTATACACACACAGTAAAGCGAAATATTCTCCAAAACACACGCGATTAAACTCAGGGTTGGAACACTATTCCTGCTGGCGCCCAGCATATCTATGATAATCCTTCCCGAGAAAACGGTAAATTGATGTTTTTTTCAAAGATGATTTTTCCATGCTGCTGATTGTTTTTTCTATGATTTGCACAAACACATGTCTGAATCTACAGAGAGGAGGAGAAAGAGGCTTAAACATGCTGAGTATACTTTGCTCTCTGCAACCACTCAAAAAGCATCCCTTGGCTTCACTGAAGATGTAAAATTCTTTGGAAAAGGCTGTTTTTTTTGGAAATTTCGTCTTTTGTCTCTTTTTTTTGCTTCTTTTCTTTTTCATTCATTTTTTTTATCAAACTATGGAAAGAACCATCACACTCTTTCTCCTTGATAATTTATCAAAACATCTCTAAAGTTTTATATTCCAGATATTTTGAAGATTTTAATAAAAAGTACTAAAAAAAGGGTATTTAACGCTAATTTAAATGCTTTTATTGATATTAGTATTTATATATATTAAAGCATGTAATTTTAGAGGTAAACTCGTATTAGAAAAAACTTCGAACTCGTAAATTTTGAGTTATCTGTATGATATTTTCATCACTAGGAAATTATCCTACTCCCCTACACAATAATTTTCAATTTCTCTATCTGAACCTGCTGCTCTCAAAAATCAATGCTTTCAGCTTGCCCTATCAAATGGCCAAAAAATCAGTATATACGCATCAAGTTGGCAGCAAATAATAAGGTAATTTTTCTGCTCTGATTTTATGCTTTTGAAGAAACTCTACAGGCGATTTCTTCCTTCACATACCAGTATGTACCCCACTGTTTCATCGCAAAAAGCTCAATTAATATTTAGAGGGATAGTGAGACCTGAAGATGTGAAATAAACAGTAAAATCTAAAGAAAATCGCAGAATTTCCGTAAAATATGTTACAGAAAAAAGGCAAAATGCAGATATTTCTATAATCTCTGATGACTATAAGAATCTTACTAGCAAATCGGTGAAATTTCACTTCATTTGGCTCCAATTGGAGTGTTTTTGCTGCAAAAAGTGATGAATTTGGTGAAATGAAGATTTCTTCAACGTAAAAAGCTGATAGAGAGAGCTTCGCTATGTGAAATTTCACAGGAGGATATGAATGCTGCTATAAAAAGCATTTTTGAAGCTGCTGAAATATCTTCTTCAAAAATCAAAATTGTTGGACCTATCTATCTTCCCACTAAGAAACGTCGGTAAGTACTCACAGGATGGTGCATTTGAGGAAGGAAGTTCTTTTGTGTTGATTTTGCTAGAAAAAAAAATATTTTTATGTAATTAGAATTGATAATTTGTGAAGAAATGTAGGATTTTGTAAATTCATATATTTTAAGTTTGGCGAATTATTTGATAAATCTGAGGTTTTTTTGAAGGATTTTGAGAGTTTTTATAGTTTCATGCCAATTTTACTAATCTTTTTCATCTTTTTCTATAATATTTCGCATTATAATCGTCTTAAATGATCCTCCTGTGTGAATTATCACGTCAATCACTGATATAATTGCGATATGTTTGAATCATGTTTCCAAATCAATGCTTTTTTTCAGTTATTTTCTTTGAAGTTTTGCTGCATTTATTGCTTGATAAAATCATTTTAATAGGTTTTCCACCCGGTAATTTTGTTTTACCTTTTAGTTTATGTTAAACTATGCGATATAAACTGAATTTTTTGAAAATTCGAGTTTTTCACCCTTTTTCTTGGATGAAAAGTCCATTTCCTGATGTTATTTCCCCCAGCTCAGCTGCTTTGCTTAATTTTGTGTGTAAACATCATCTTTTTTTTTTCTCGCTTTTGTCAGAATGTGAAGCTGCCAGTGTCTCTTGAAGGCGCTTTATATTTTTAATTAGATGAGGGATTGAAGATATTCTTGTACGTATAATAAAGCATTTCTTTATCAATTTCTTCATATTCTTATTTTCAAGCATGTTGAATTGCAGTAATGAATAGTCTTAATGTGGAGAGTTTGATAAATTATCACAGTAGTACGAAAGAAACTCAAACTGAAAAAGCTTGTAAAGCAGTATTTAGAGATATATCAGATGATGCGCACACGGGTGAGTTGTTGTTTGAAGATGTGATCCGAAGGTTCCACTACAAAATTACCAACTTGAGGTAGTATTACACTTTGGAATGGCTGTTCTTGAGGGAGGGTTTTTTTCAAAATATATCTGCTATTCCTCCGCACGAGTGAGTTATCACCACCCTGACATCAAACTAAAACACACACAGATTCTGATGTTTTGCGCACACAGATTCTGATATTTTGAACTTCTCCTGCGAGAATACCTGCCTCTTCTACAATGTCTTTTAGATTTACTTTTCAACGATCTCCTTTTGTTGACAAAGATTCCAGAGAGGTTTTTCAGCTTACTATTCACACTCGGCTGCTCGATATATACCCTGCAGTGGCCGGCAAACAGGATGGAAAAGAACAAGATGTAGATTGGAATAGTGAGTTTGAATTTATGCAGCTTCTCTATTTTGCTGATAAGTTTTTTTATTTTTCCGCTGAAGACGAAAAAACATCAAATTAAAAGAATGATATTTTCTTTGCATCTTCATTGACGCCAAGGAGTCACTTCTTTTGTGATGCTTGCCTGATGAAATCTTAATTTTTTGCGAGTGTGCAGTATAAAAAGATTGCAGTGAAGTTATACGTGCGTTTCTCGTGGCATGAATCATACATCCGTTATAAAAGAGTTAATACGTGTTAATACCAGTGATTGAAAAGTTTTGTAAATTATCTGCTAATTCGAAAGATGTTTGTGTGTCTATGAAGATGAAGATTTTCGATAGGAAATCTTCATCTTCATAGATTTCATCTTTTTTCTACTTTCATGTTTATGCTTTTTGTCATTTCCTTCTCTTTAGGAACTATAACCAAGTTTTTCTCCGTAAAGCTGCCACTCACAGTGAATTGGATTGCACGCTTTGAAAGCATTGAGAAGCCTTCGAAGACAAAGGATATTTTAGCAGAATACACCGGCAAATGGACTTCTCGTTACTTTCAGAATCAGTGGGTAAGTTTTCGGTTATAAATGCTATGGGGGGCCCTATCATTTAGATTATTGATAAGGCAAATGGTGTGTCGTACTATTCGCAGTATACAGCGAAATAATGTGCACACACACATCGGGTTATGGAGCATTTTTCAAAGAGTTTGACTTCAGATTATTGCTACGGCTAGATATAGTGTTTGTGGAGTTTAGATTAGCTCTTAGCGATGAAAGTATTCAGCACTTTTGAGCAAATTTTTTATGTCTTTATGATGATGTGGATTCTCTATTTTTGATGGTTTCTATTCCATTAAACAGTAGTTAGCTTGATAAGACTGAGAGCGTTTTCAATCCTTATTCCTGTGTGTGTGTGCATCTTCAGAACCTTGAAAAGAAGGTTTCAATTGTTACGGAGCTACTTTCTGAGAAGCATAAGCCTGATTTGTTGTTTGACTGGCCGAAGTGCTTTCATGATCTTTTAAAGTTTACGATTCCTCAACTGTCTAAAATGCTTGAAAGGTAGGCTTTGGTGAAGTGGAAAAACTAGCTTTTAGCATTGCTGCGTTTGTGCTTTTCATTCATGAAGATGAAGAGGTAAGCTATTTTCTGGATAATGTTATATCTGCATATTTAATGCCTCATTTGGTGGAAGTTATAGAAAAATAGGCAAACAGAATATATTTACTGTTTTAGGTAGTTCTTATACGGGTGGTTTATATTGATTGTCAATGAAAACAGTGGTATTATACACAAATATTCACACAAACACCAAAATATGCATACAAAAATATTCACATACACCAAAATACTTGCACACACACACGGATGTTCACACGCAAAAATATGCACACGCAAAACTCATTTTATACTCCACTCAACCAGAATTAATGTTCTTTCCAATTTGTTTTTTGATTATTTTACTTGGAGTAAAAAATAGTGAGAAAAACATGCTGAGTTATTGTGTGTGTATAATTAACGAGATGTTACGTGATAAGTATCGTTTTATTTTCTTTAGTTACTTGCTTATCTTGATTTTGGGATTTCCAGGAATTTTTTTCGCTCAATCTTTGAAGATTCTAATGTAATGCTTACAGTAACTGTGCATGTTAATTCATGCGTTGCTTCTTCTGCGAAGAAAAGACGATTAAATCGTTAAAAATATGAATTTCTGGGTTTTTGGATGAAAATTTTTTTACTTTTTCGAGTGATTTGGAGCCTGCACTAGAAAGTTTGCTTTGCTGAAGAAAATGAAAAAAGATTTTGGCTGATTTTGAGCTTTTTATCGGAAATTTGTTTAATTCATTTTTTTCGTGTGCATTTGGGCAAAAAACTTGTCGCAGGCTGTGTATTTCACTTGTCTTTTAGTTTCTTTTTATTAGTCGAATAAGTTAAGAGTTTGATAGGAGGTATTAGCAGGTGTAATCTTAGAATGATTGTAATCGATTTGGCATTTCGAAGGCTGTACCCGGAGAATTGAAAGGCAGAGAAGCATGGATTTACTCAATGTGTGTTGTGAGCTAAAAAGCAAGTCAATTTTTGCCCCAATTCTCATACTGAAATTTTCCTAGTTTTCTTCAAGGAAGCCTGTTTTGCTTTTTAGAATGCCATTAGTAGTTCTGCATACCTGCTAGATGTTTTCATGATTTCTATAAGAACATGGAAACGATTTTTTTTTTTACATTTGCTTTTAATGCCATTGAATTTGTGTTTCTACGTTGAGTATTATTTCTTCATTCAATAACCCTTAATGACCTTCACACAGGCTTTTGTTGCATCGTATTTCGTACATTATACGTGCCGATTATGCTAATTGTATAGGTTTAATTTTCGCTAGATGATACTATCTTTTTCGTTTTTTAAAGATTGATTTTGTACTTATTTATTGCTATTACTTGGGTGCATTTTAACACGCCTGCTATTTCAGGGTAAGAATCAATTTTGAAGAGCGAGAGGAACGAAGATTGAGAGGACTACCTCCTTTTAGACCAAAGGCTGAAATTTTCGGGCTATAAGCATCACTCTTTAAATATTTTTCTTAACTCTATTGTATTTTAGAAAGCTGCGATAATTTCAAACTACTGTAAGATATTCTCTAAAGACTAATGGGCTTCCAAATCTTCTCTTCAAGTATTTTTTTTCTTCATGACGTAGCTATCATGAAGGCGACTTCTCACTATCTTATCGTCTCATAGAAGTACGTTATGAAGCATTTAATTTTCTAGCAGCTTTGCATGTCTTGCCGGTATACTGGACTAAAAATATTGCACATTTATTTAAATGTGTGAGGTCATGCTCGATAGGAGTCCTGCACTCATTATTTTACTCATCATTAATAACTTAGGTGTAAAAAAAAATAAAGTGTGAGAATGCAAGCTTTTGAAGCTGAGGCGTGAGTCTACGATTATAGAGACACCATGGATATCCTTCATAGCCAGCACTTGAAAAACCAATAAATGGATTATTAAAATGTTATTCTTTCATTCCAGTTACATAAAGCATAGCTCTAGCGCCAGGTAAATGAAGATTTTGTGATGCTTTTCCCTGCTAAGGAGGAAGTTTATCGGTACACACACAACGTGTGTGTGTGTATGTATGCGTGTGGATGAAGATATATGCTAGTCTCTGGGTAGTTACTATCCTGTACTAGCCGATTATATATATGCTTCTTCGAAGTTCTTTATAAGTACTTAAAATCTCAGAGAGTTTGATTTGTTTTATCTGTTTATTGGCTCGACAGTTCTTATTTATGGGTGAATTTACAGTAAAATATTCCACCAAAGTAGCCTTTTCTTAGTACATTATTCTTGATGCAATTGATATACTGCGACATTCTTCCTCAAGCGTATTGCAGCATGTGAACTTATTTCACTTTCTCATGTAATGCTTTTGCAAGAAACTATTATCAGTTTTAACTCTTCCGTATATATATTGCATCAGAGATCCTATGGTAGGTTTTTTTCAATTAAAAGTTTGGGCTGCTCTTTTCTATTATATGAAAGGCTTATAAATACAGATGCAGGCTATCAACCTCTATTATAAGATCTCTCATTTTGGTTAATTTACATGGAATCAGTGGTTGCTTCAATTAAGACGTTGAGATCTTCCAATATCTGCGTCGCTTTTAGGGCTGATACTTGCAGTCTGGTAGGCAGCCCATATTCCATAATTCTTGAAGGTAATATAGTAACTGCCATATATAACTATCTACCCTCCACTTTTCTTTGAACGCTTATGAGGGGGAGCTATATATAAATCTCTCGTACATATATAAGCATCTGTGGTGTAGTACTCTATTCCTTCTTCTTTTCTTAGCTTGCCTGGAATGCTGGCCAGTAACTTTGCAGATGCAACTAGCAGTCGCTACAAAGAAACTTAGTATGGGTTTCGTTACTATGAATTTTCACTTTTATTATATAGCGAATGACTTCTGGTACAGTACGATCCCTTGGATAGTTTAACCACTAAGGAGTGTCGTGATGATATGGGCCCGTGTAGTTAATCGCACGGTGAATTCTTCAATATTTTAAGCGCAAATATGAGTGAAAGATTTGCGTGAGTCGCTAAAATTTTAGTATCAATTTGAAGTTTCGCTGTTTTAGGCCTCGATAAGACATATGAGCTGCACGTAAATACAACTCGCATTGTTTGTATGGCATTACAATTTGTATAGTTATAAAGATTGAATTTTAATATATAATTTGTTAAAAATTGCAAAAATTGAAGGCCTTTCTTAATAACTAATAAAAATAAATCTTTGAAAAAGAATATATTCATTAATAGACTTTTTTTATCCCTGTGAAATAATCTTGAACGCTAAAACTCGATTAATTTGCTCGTTTCGAGTTGTAACTCAGGATTTTGACCAGTTCATATAGCATACTCCCTATTCATTTTAGTTCCATAACGCTTTAAGCCTCATTAATTCTTAATTTGAGTTTTGTTTGTTTAGAAGATAGCTACTATGGTTTTAAATAGCCAAAGTGCTTTAGATTTTCACCCTATTGCAGTTCTTTCAGAAGATCTACTTATTTATCTATCCTATTAAAAAGCTATATACTCATAATATGATGGATAAATTTAGGTATGTTCCGGTACAGCAATAGATTAATAGTTTTCCATGGAGTACTGTGCAATCACTTGTTACAAACATGGTCGATAAAGCATTACATATTGCTAATTTAATCGTATTTTTGCTTGGGCATAATTCTTAGTGGTGGTTAGTACCTTATGCTATGTGTATTCCTTTAAGCGACAGAAATGCCACTTTCTCTAGGCTGGAAAACAGCTTGCAGGCGGGCTGTTTTATTTTCTGCTTGTGAGTAGTCCTCCAGGACATACTCTCTGATATATTTTTTTTTAAAGTGAGCTTCGAATCTTGGTGGAGATCAAAACATTGTACACAGTGTGATTTTAGGACCCCGAAATTGCACCTAATGTTTCTTTTATTTCGCCGACTTTGCAGTACTTATGGTGATAACGCCTTGATAATGCTATTAAGCGTGACCTTTAGTGGTCTTGTCTAATAATTTTCATTTTGGTTCTCAAGGGTAGTTCTACTGCCTTTCCTGTATTTTTGCAGCTTTTTATATATACCACGTAAACTGCGTTTGCAGATAATAAGGGCCGAACTTAAACTATAGCCCTCAGAAATTTTCCAGGAGAATATCATTTCTTAGCTTTTCGTTTTGTTTATTATTATATGTTGATTTATAAAAATGAGCGATCCGCGTAACACTGGGAAGTTAATTTTCTGTATTTATTCTTGAGCAAGTTTGAATATATCCTTCTTAATATTATGTTGATAGTTTCATATTTTACGATTATGACCTAGCAAGATAGCGCTATATCTAACATTGTGGCAAAATGACTTGTTTTTTTGTCGAAATATTTTTTTCAGTTACAAATACTTTTTGGATAGTAGTGGATCACGCAAAAGCGAGATTCACGTGATATTCGATTTTAGGTGGATTTTGCTAGTGGTACTTCACATTTGGGTTTTAGTATCCGTTGAATATTAAGTTTGTCCCAGCCTACAAAGCCACTTTAAGGGCACACCATGCTCCTGCACTGGGCATGCCTACTATGGTAAGCTGCAAGAAAAAAAAGACAGTTTACCTCACTCGGAAAACGCTATGAGCTTTCCTTCGTTGAAAGCTGAGCGTATGCGTTTAGAATATTCCTGTTTCATACAAGAGACTGTTAAATTCAATGAAAATTCCCGTGGCGTTTCGTGAAATCTCAGCGCAGATTGTGTAGAGTGCTCCTAACTACTTGATATGATAAGCGTAAACCTATATTAAGGGCAAAAGAAGCTATCTTCTACTTGGTTAACAAAGGACCAGGTTATGCATTATTACGAAAGTCGATAGTCCGCCATGTGTTGTACCATTTTTGGGTTAAGGAACTGTTTAGTTCGGTTACCGTGTTTGTTACAATGTCAGGCAAAATCAGCATAGTTTTTCGGCTTACTAAAATTAGGGCTAAGAATTATTTTTGTACGCAAAAAAGGTAATAATAAGAAGAATCTTATATTTGGTGAACTTATTATTGCTCATTTAAGCGCTAAAAAGGGTTCAATTTTCTAGTAAGTATTATGGTAACTCTCTTTGGTATTATGGCAATTTTCATGAATATAAAATGCTCTTTAAAACTGTGGCTTGTGCGATAATACTCCATCGGAAATATCGCTTTGGTTATTATACTCAGTGACACTGTGCGGCGTATGAACTGAAGTACTTAATATTTTACGCCGCGTGATGGTGACCCCGATCTACGACGTCTAGGGTCCCTTTGGCTGTGGTGTCACACAAGGGTTATCGTAATTTTAGCATGCTGTAAACAATGCGAATGTTCGCAATTAACAGTGACAAAAACTGCTGAACCGCGATGGGATAACGACTGTAGCATTATGGTATACTCTGGAGACTAGAAGGAACTTGTTACCCAATTTTTTAAAAGCGTCGGATCAACGCTAATCACTCTGACACCATAATTTATGTCGGAGACTTGTCGTGAGCTTAATGTATAGCCATTTTGTTACTAGCACCGCACACTGTTTGGTGGTGTAATAGGCAACCTTTCTAAGCAATGCGCTGAAATGTTTTGCGAATTGGCTGCACTATTTTGATTTTTTGACCCGAAACAAGGAAGGTTACTTCGGCGGCATGTTAAAACAAGCGTCGTGACTTCATAGCCCCTTGCAGTATCTAATTCTTGCTCTAAAAAAGAGGGGTGTGAAATTTCTCTGCTAGGGAAATTCCTTCCGTGTTGATTCTGCTTAAACTTTTCGAGGTTTCCTGTCATATAAGAAAAAAATTTTTTAAAAGAGTTGAAATTTTGGAATATGGCAGCTTGAAGTTCACTGGAAGATACCGTTACCATGTAAAGTGCACTGGAGAAACTGTGTGGAGCTTTATTAATCTGGTTTTTTTCTCTCGGATATAAACATATTTTTAAACTTATTTTCTGCAGAATCAAGTGCTATCCAGTGGAGAAATGCAGCACGATTTTTTGGCTTATAAATTATAATGTAACAATGTCTGTATCTTGGGTGATTTTTCTTTGGGGAGCGCTTTGTATCCGTTGTAGCGGAATCCGGCGCTCTTCCTGCTTGCCTTAAGAAACAAAAAAATTTGGCCTCTATTTTATACTTCGAGTAAATCAGGAAGGAAGCCATTGATTCTTAAGATATTGTTTCGTGGAGATTATAACCGTAACGATACTCTTGAGATGAAGAATTTACATGACTGTTCAATTTCTCCGTTAAAGTTATTAGGGAAGAAAAGCGCGATACCAGTTGTTCGACGAGACACCGAAATTTTTTTCGCCGTTTCTCATCAAATTTATTCGTATGAAGGAAAAAACGTCCTCAGCTGGTACCTCATCACACTTGGCCGTCTGCAGTAAACCTTAACGAGTCAAATAGTGGGGCAGCACAATGTCTGCTATAAGCAGCTCGCCAGTTACTTCGCCTGCTTCAGGTAGAGAAACAGCAAACACCACTGAGCCTCCTGCCAGCGCTGAACCTGTCATCCAGAGTGAAGAAAAAACTGTTTTGGATGCCGAAAAATCTGACCAGGCAGATGAAAAGGCAGACAGTCTAGAAGTTGCATATTCTAGCGCAGCTGAATATGTTCCAAGTAACGAATCTGCAACGCAACGGGTATCTCAAAGTGCAGATAACATAGCACCGGAGAAAAGCGATAACCGAAGTTCAAACTTAAACTCAAAAAATGCTTCGGAAGAAGTAACTAGGAGCCTGGAAAATAGAGTGGACGCAAGTGCAAAGAATCCTGATAACTTTATCTCGTTAAAATTACTTGTCAGTCATCTTGTCGCCGGCGGCATAATAGGGAGAAATGGTAATAGTTTTGAACCAGCGGTTTAAATGCTTTCGCTGTTTGATTCATTTATTGAAAATAGTTTCAAATTATGAAAAAATATCATAATCTTTAGGCTAGAAATGTAGTGACGATTGCCTGTTTTTTTCTTGCCACAATACTGCAATTAGCTTGATTTAATAAAGGCTGACTAATTCTGCGTACATCCCTTTAAAATTAAACTAAAATATGTCTTCAATAGGTAATTGCTGTAAAATTGCAGCGCTTAAAGTGATTTACACCTTGGTGAAAATATTTCTTTAGAATGAAGCAAGTATTCCTACCGCAATAATTGCTATTTTTGCAAAGAAATATAATCGGCCAATTTTTAGTTTTATCCCGTACTGTTTATGTTTGATTCTGGGGTCCTATCAGGGCAAGAAATTACTTCGTTACAGGCAGCTTATGATATCAGAATAAAATTGTCAGCTGCAAGACAGTATTTCCCAGGGACACGCGAACGCGTTGTACTACTTACTGGGCAAAGTTTTTTGGTGTTTGACGCTTTCAATGCAATACTTCAAAGGGTGCGAGAGGAAGCCGCCCAAGAAACTGGGGACACTAGAAAGAATAAGCCTAACGATTTAGCCCAGGTACTATCTATACGATGTAGAAACTAAATCAAAGCTTTATGAGACTGATGTAACTCCTATCACAATATATATAAACAGTGAATCTCTGAAGGCTAATTGGATAAAAATATTATAAAAATTTAACTTCTGGTTAATTTTTATTTTGGAAGCAAATAAATTCTCTTCGCATACTCATGTGATCATAATTCTAAGCATTCCGACAAAAGAATAACAAAACAAGATATAAGCGAAGTCAAGATTGCTAGGTTGTCTTTTAGGTATCGATTTTCTAATACTTTAAAATTACCAGTATTGCCTCTGCGGCACAATATGTCTGGACTAAACATAAGATAGCATTCTGAATACAGATAAATATACATTTTTCTGTGCAAGCGCAGTATTTTTCTTAACATTTTGCTAGTTCATTATAACACTATATTTATTGTGTAAGTATTACAACATAGTCCAGTAGCTTACTTTTTTATCGATTGACTTATTTTTTGAAAAAAATGCAATTCCCACAAAAAAAAATTTGGTATGCTTCTGATAAAACAGCAAATGAATTTGAAAATTATCGTTCCGAAGCCCGCGGTAGGAATGATAATTGGTAAATCTGGTTCTCAAGTTAGGGAACTACAAGACTCTAGTGGCTGCAAAATATGCATCATGAAGAGCACCCAAGAAATGTCGAATATGAAGGTAATGCGGAGGTGCTTATGACTGGCACTTTCTGGTAGGGTGCAGTACTCTCAATGAATTCCCTATAAGTACTTACTGGTGTGACGCAAAAGAAATAGAGCGGCTATTTCTATTTTATAAATAATGTTTCATGCAACCGTGCTATTTCGTAAAAGTAGTACTAACTTTATTCTGCCTGTTAGGAAAGGGTTTGCTTGTTGAGGGGCACGGAAAGCCAAGTATTCAAAGCTACGAAAATGATTCTGGAGGTCCTCCAAGGATCTAAAAATTTGAGCATTGAAGAAACTGTTTCGTATCCAGATTTCGAAAGTTTATCAGGAATATCTGGTAAAAGAAAAATTAAAACTTAGGCTTAGTATGCAATGAGTATAAATTGATCACAAAGCTATTTAAAAAAAGTCAATGAAGAGTACTTTGGCTAATGTTAATATGCTGTCGCACCTAATCCCAGCTTCTCCAGAGGATTATATACGCCAAATGATACCCAACGTGCTTCAAGTTCCCCCATATGGCAGAAATATAGCCAATTTAGCGCTCAATTTGCTAAGAAATCCTGAAATTTCTACATTTAACACAGGAATCGATGTTCAGGTTAATTTATTATCTATTTTTCATTGGATTGCAAAATTTTTTTAAAGTCCTTTGAAATAAAAACATTATAATAATATGAAAAAAGTTGGCTTACACCCCTGAGTCGATGTTTTGGAATTTTATCACTATCAAAAAAATTTATGCAAGAATTATCTGTGGTAGATTAAGCGCCTTCGCTCAAATCAATTGAGATTAGAATATAGCGCTAACTGCAAAAAAAGGTGGGCATATGTTGTATTAATTTGCGATTTTAGACGTACTTAAAGGGAGATTTTGGGTAGTCATAACTTTTTTTTAATGTTCTCAGATTAGCAAAAGTTTGTAGTGTACATACGGGAGGTTTAATATTTCAGGTTTGTACTGTATAAAGGAAAATTTCACATACAGATAAATATAGATTTTTTAAAAAAAAAAGCAAAGTCAAAAAAAGATCTCATTCTCTCTGAACCAAATGGCATTATTAAGTTAACACATTTACAAAGTAGGTTTTAGTGAAGTCTCGTAAAAAATTCTTGCTTTAAGTAGTGGCAGCTAGTAAGATGAAGTCTTTTTTGTGTTTAGCTTAGCAAAGCAGTATATTTAGCCCATAAATATAGCCAATTTTTTACATGCTGTTTAAGTTTTCCTTGCTGCTTTGTCTTTAAATTTTTGCAGAAAATTCTAAACAGCGCAGCAAGTTTTTCTGGTATTTGAAATAATGCACTATCATAACTAATAGCGTATACTGTTTTATAATCACACTAGAGTTAAATCATTGAAGAAATAGTAGCATACAAAGCTCGATTTTTTTTTTAAAAAATATTTTCAAAAATGATATTAGAAGTGTCATGGAGTAAACAGACTTGGGAATGTACATACACTTTGCATATTTGCTTTTAATCTTAATATTGAAGAAAAACAAGCTCATAGGTTGCGCTTTAGTTTTATGAAACAGTAGTAAACTCATTTGTTTATTTCTTTGCTCAAAGTAATACTTGCGCAGCCACACGAAAAAAAAATTTTCATTTTGCGAAAATCCCGAATATTTGATGACTTCATTCGTAAATTTTTTGCTTTTTTTTTGTCTTATTTCTTACTCAAAAGTTTTTTGAGTTGCACACACATGACAGGTCCAAAATTTATTTTCCAAAAATAGGGGTGTCTTGAAAATATCTACCTCAAATAGAGGCCTAGCTAATGCTCACTCCTTTACCAGATTTTTTTTAGCATTTAGTTTTCAAAATATTTTTTCAAGACTTTTATAATCAGCATTAAAACGGTGGTATTGACTGTATGGCTGTATTCGTACAGATTCCAGCAATGTACGCAGGAACTGTTATAGGCTCAAACGGAAGGACTGTAAACCAAATTCAAAGCGCTACAAACACAAACATTCAAATGTCTCCAAAGGATCATAATAATGCCGCTGATGGAAATAGAACAATCTCAATTAGTGGACCACTCTTTGGAATTTTAGAAGCTTTGACGACGATAGTTGAGAAGTTAGTGTACACCCAAAGCGGATATGTTAAACATGATGGAAGTGTACAGCTTGACTCACAGGTAATTTTTACATTCATTGTATCCTTATATGACGAAAAAAATTTGGGAAAGCACATTTTTTGTATATTTTTTGATATTTCTTGCTATTTTTCTGTATTATGATGAAAATTTTAAATTGAAATGTTTCCTTCTTATGAATTTTTGAAGATTCACGGAAAGTTTTGAAGAAGTCTTATTTTACAGAAAAGTAGTTTAAATTTTTTTATTAGCAATTTGTTGTGTAAAAGTACTGTTTGCTTTTTCACAGAGCCAAATGATGAAATTAATATTAGAAAAAAAATTAACACTTAGTTATTATACGAGCTAAAAGCTTTTCGACGATGCAAGTATGGTTTTTTGAAATAATTTTAGTTTTAGATCATTGAATGACTTTTTTTAAAATTAAAAAAAATATTGATTTATGCTGTTAAATCAGTTTCCTTGCAAAATATATGCTTTTTACTTTATTGATTATTAAAAAAAATTCTAGTAAGACAGGAGCTAGCCGAGAAACAAGTAGAATTTAACGCATTAGAAATAGCCTGCGCTGCTTTTTTTGGCAAAAAAAGCGCAAGATCTCAAGTCTTGACTTAGTACAGACAATTTTATAGGAGTCTAATCGTAAAATTTTCAGCTTCCAGTTATTGGGAATACAGATTCTGTATTTTTCCTATAATTTTTTAAATGAAAAACACAGGAAAAGGATCTAATAGGATTTGTTTTAGATATTCTTATTTTTTTACGGTATAATCCTTAATTTCAGATTTTAAAGGCTGTAGCTTTTCCAAATACTACCAAATGCAATAATGAGTTGAGTCCTAATCTGTTTGCGCCACACACGGAAATGCATTGAATTTTAAAAAGCTTTCCATTAACTGAACAGATTAGTGAATTCTCTTTTGGTTATACAGAAGTTCTTAAGGAATACAGCTAATAAAATGGTATACAATGCAATGAGACCAATTATGAGCAATGATTATCCCGCTTTTCCTTATGGAACTGAGTACGTATTAGCACCTAATTTGCAGTACCACCGCCAAGCTGTCCCAACCATTCGTAATGAGTATCCTCAGGCTATAAGTGGACTGATGGGCGGCACGTATGCTAATCCAGTCGATCCAGTAATTATGGTAAAATAGCGTGGCAAAAAGTTTTGGACAAAACGTTTTGCCAAAATCGTATTCCAATATCATTTAGATTTTCAAAAAGTTCGCTCTAAGATTTTTAGCTTTTTTAAGGTTTTTGATGAACTAGGCTTTTTACTAAACTTAGCATTCAAAAAAATATGCTAAAGATTGTCCTAAGCAGAGTTTTCTCTAGAGAATGCGCAAGTTCTAGTGCCTAAAAAATATTCGATACTTCAAAGTACTAGCAAAAATAGACAAAGCTCTAAATTTAATGGATAAAAAACTCGAAAGCATCGGTCAATGTATTCTTGAAGAGATCTTTTTAAAAAAAGCTTTGAAATTTTTCCAAATCTTTGATATGCTTCAGAATCTTTATTATCAAATTCGAGTTAAGTTTTTGCAATTTTTTTTTCTTTATTAGATTATCATTAAATTAGGCGAGCTTAATTTATTCCAGAAGAAAGTCTACTTTGATTATATGTCTTATTTTATAAAAAAAGTTTAGCGATTAAGGCTGTGTAGTTTTCTCTAACTTGCTTGATACCTCTGACCTTGATGCAGCGTGATGATTGCAATTAAACTCCTTAAAGATTTAGCCATCGATACTGTTTAAATACTTCAATAACTCAGTTCCAATGATATTAGCACTTTTTAAAATTCAAAAATTATTAGGATGTGAGATATATAACTATGAGGTTGAAGCTAAAGCCCTGTGTGAATGCTCAAAACATAGAGCGTATATTGATATCACAATTTAAACTGTAATATCAATTATTATTTCTGAATTATAGCACTGATCGCATATGTAAATGCTATTATATGGGTGAATTTTCTAGTTATTTGAAGCAGCTTTATAATTTTTTTACTGGCAGAAGTGCGTGTTGTATACCACATGGTTTTTAAGCTGCTGAAAAAAATGTTTTTGCGCCGCGTTGTTTTTAAATCTCGGTAATGCATGGATTAGCCATATTTCATTTTTTCCTAGCATTTTATAAATTTCCAAGTTATATAGTTGGCTTAATTCTGTCTAGGGATACGTGTGATGCTGTGCTTCTTCCAAGCTCTTTTTTTTCCTTCAGTTAAGTATTATTTTCTATTTTTTAAATATATGCTTTGCAGCAACAGCATGGAGAATATGTTCCAGATTTTTTACGAAGTCAGGGTGTACCATTTTGGGGTGTACAATGACAAACAGGGCGCATTAAGAGCAAGAGAAGGATAAATTTGTTTACCCTGGCACTTGCTTTAAGATTTTCCAGACGCTGTTTTCTTTTTACAGCAAGACTCATAAGCCTTAAAAACAAAAATTTCTAGTTCCAAATTTTGTGGAATAATGTTCCGTGACGTGAATAACTTAACACACGAGTCAAAAAAATATTTTGCGACTCGCAAATCTTGCTTTAGCCATGATAAAAGGCTATAGCAATGAAACTTTATCCTATGTAAACTTTTAACTTTATTGTGCAGCTATATGATTGCACATGGCAGCGTACAAAGATGCATGCCATTGAGCAAATTACCTCTCTCATAATTGACTTATCTTACGGAGTGCCTATTTATTTTGCTTGAAAAGGCGATTTGTAATAGCAAAAAGTTATTCAAGTCAGCCCTTTTTTTGTTGCTCTCATGAAGCAAAAGGACACGGTTTTCAGTGAAAATTAATGCTCTTTGGTTATGCCAGGGCCTTCTGGTCAGTATGTAGGCCTGGGAGCCGGAATATGAGACATATCCCTGTCGTGATAGCGAATAAATAGGCATGAACCAATTCGGAACTTGGAGTAAAATTGGGGTAATTTGATGGAAGAAGTTAAGTGGAAAAAAATTTATTTTCTAACCGTTTATTCAACAAAGCGCTTTTTAGCCTAGCTGTAACCTTCGCCACTGACCATATGTAGTAGCTGTCATTATTTATGAGGTGTAGTAACGGTGATCAGACAACATTATCATGATCGGCACAATAAGTGCTGTGGGGCTGAAATTCCTAAGGAAAGAAAAATATAATGATACAAAACCGTGCCTAAGCACAATCGGTAGCGCCATGGTATTTTTGTAATTCGATAATGCGTCAGCAAGAACTAGTAATTATTACCGGTTTACGTTACATCGAAAGATGGATATTGCTGCATCCAACAACTGTCTTTGATGGCAGACCAGCTTGCTGAAATAGCGCGCGCCCAAAAACTATTGACGCAGTTCATAATTATGAACCTTTCAACCAGATAGGTATAACTGCAGTTCAGGGGGGTCAAATTGTAGCTGAGAAGAGCTGGTAGAGAATCATTGGGTAGAGCAAGCTCATCCTGCCAACTAGTAAATTCAATAGCGCTGCTTAATATATAGTAGGAGTGACAATACGTTATTTATCTATTTACTGCCTGCCAATAGACCTGTAAGATGAGCAGCGCCCTTTGGTACGTTGTAAATATGGGCGCCGATTACGAACTTGCAAGCGCGGTTTAAGTTTTTATGCAGCGTCGAATGTTTGATTGGCGCCGTTGTTACAGACTGGGAATCTTGGCAGATGTTATAAGGTATGTGCTCCGGTATGCCACGGTAAAAAGTGAGTAGCATACAATTTCTTCCTGCTCATTGAAGCGTTCCTGGTTCATTCCCTGGGATGAAGCCATGCGGAGCACACTCGATAAACTGAAACGATCGGTAAATAGCTTCGCTACTTAAGTTATCTTGGGGATTTGTTTCATTGTTATGCAACCAATGTCGTGGCACTTGAGCTCCTTCTCAATACCATGGGAAAGTCTTCCGATAGAGTAAACCAAAAATTCTATCGCCTTTATTAAGTTCTATGAAAATTATTATGCCAGCCGTGATGATAAATCCACGGGAAGTGAACCTCTTTTCCGTACCTTTACCTTTACTTTATAATTGGCAATAAGCCACAATTGCGGTAATACTGGCATGAGCTGGGTTTTAATTCGATTAGCCACATATGCTCTCCAGATTCTATAGAAGATAGAAGCTCACCCTCGAGGATTATAGCTGATACTTAGTGTTATGCTATACTAATATAATGTACTCGAAGTTCAGCATTTCGTGGCTATGGAATGCATTGAGTGAGTACTGTTACAGATGTATCTGCAAAAAAAAATTGGAGCACTGCAGCGAGGCAAGAAGCGTATCGTAATGTATCTGTCATGCGTTGTAAATGTTTTCATTTCCAGCAGGTATTTCGTAAACGGCGGAGCGATGACCACTGCGCCTTATGCAAAACTTGTGCAGTCCGAACATGTAGAAATGATAAAAAAAATATACTATTCAATTCAGCGTTAGATTTTGATGTTATTTCTTGGAGTCATGCGTGAACGAAGGATGCACCGCGTGAAGCATTTTAGATATTACCGCATATTAAAGTTCGAATATGTTTTACGGTACCACTGTGTTTAGGTATCGCCAACACCTTCAACGCGCTTCCTCAGCCTAGATAAGACATAACCGTAACGAGCTAAGGGCTCAGTAGGCTGTAAGGAAGCATGATACAAATTGGAACTCATAATGAGGGCTTGTATTAACCATACGAGTTATCACAGTTTCCTACCCCGGGGAATAGACAAGAGGCTACTCTGTGTTCTGAGCTTCCGCCTAAGAGACATGCGGAATTTCGATTTTTTGCATTTCTGGACTTTATTCTACACGTTGTCTCATGTTTTTGTTGGCCTGTAGTTCAGTCGATGTTCGTAGAATCTGCGCACTGAAGCGCGAGATCGTAGCCGCTACACGGCAAGTCTCAGCAGCGCGACGGTGGTTACCTGCCTTACTTACCCATGCTTTTCGTTCTGGAGTTGTACGCCCTCACGACATGCTGCCTGTGTAACCTCCATCGGACGTTCTCTCCCCGAAAAAATGTTACACTCGACCCTGCTCGCCTGTCAGGATTATTCCGAGTTGGCGGTGTATCCATTTCGATTTTCAAAAACTGTGGCATTCCTCACGTGTGTTCTTTCGACTACCATTGCCATGCGGCGCAGCATTTCACGCCGGGACAGACACGGCTCCAGCAGGCGGAAGCACAAATATTTGTAGTGGTTTTCCACGATTGCCAATCGAGCCCGTTGCCTTTGAGAAAGGAGGATCTTGTTAGTTTTTTCACGCGATTCCATGAAGTCTAAAAGTGCACTTGAATTTTGTTGTCATTGTGGGTAGACTACGTAAGTGTTTCTGTTCGTCTCGGAAAGTCGTTTCAATCACTAAATGTTTCCCCAGGTGGCGTTTTAGTGAGCACTGGTACAAGTCTTACATATGTATGACGTTGAGAAAGACAAGCTGTCTTCACTGTGCTAGTTGATGGTATGTAATATGGCTTAGATGTACGACTTACTGCCTTTGGAGATATGACGAACTTTTTATAATGTCTGCCAAAATGTGTGGCTTCTGTGTGGGCTATTCCGTTGAAAGTAGACATGACGTAGCCATAGTTGGTGGCTTCGTGACAAGGTCCTATGTTGTAATAACACCACCATGTAGATTGCTGCTTTTGCACTTGCTTGCCTATGTTCATGGTAATAAAAGCACTCGTTCAACTGTTGCTCGTCTGGTTATCTGGTGGTTAAACGCTAGTTGCAGCAGTAACTGTTTGGTTGAAGGTTCCATGTTTTGCAATGCAAGAAGAAATTCATAGTAGTGACTTGCTTTCCTGCTGTTTACAGGCATTCTTAAAAGTATTTATTCCAACATTAAAAGTTTCCGATAATTTTGACTACTAACATTGGAATAAAAGAATTAGGACTATCCGTTATAATTGTATTTTGTTCGTTGCTAGAAGCATCGCTTGGCGGAAAATTTCTCACAGTCCATTAATTTTACAAAGGTATCGATTGGTGCCAGTATCATTAGTTTACTCTTTCTTAATTGGTGGAATCTCGGGCACTTTTTTGTTTATGAGTAACTTCATTGCTACTTTTGAAGTGATTTCTTTATTGACCTTGAAGTATATTATTTGAAATATTCGCAAATATTAATTTTGGTTATCGTTTTGTTTTTTGAGCTTAAAGTGTTTGCTTTCCTGCTTGTTGCGGTGCGCAAATTTTGCCACAATATTTTGTTTCATTGTTAAATGGCACTCCTTGATTTATCAAATTTTATCGAATTTATTATGAAAGGTTTAGCGCTTACAGGTTGAATTGAAACCAGAAGTATTTAGTACAACCGTTTTCTGGGTTTGTCTTTAAATTCAGAAGGAACTTCATAATTGCATGACCTCTGTTGCATAAGGAATTTTTTTTATGTAAGAAGTAGGAACCTCTTTGAATTCTCGATCACTCATAAGTATGGTTCTGCATCTTGTAACAATTTCAAACCTGCAATTTCGCACTCGATTCTCCAAATTTCCGGCTTCTCCTACATGCGCTTGTCAAATTTTTCGTTTCTACCGGATATCCTTTGTTTTACGTTTTTTTTCTTAATCTCTTGCCTCTCGCTGATTTCAATTTGAAGTTGGATTTATAGGTAGTCTTTAAAAATGTTGGAGGCCAAGATTGGGAAAGCGAGCATTCTCAAGAAATTGTTCGATGTCATCAAGGACATGGTCACAGATGTCAATCTGGACTGCGGTGAAGATGGCTTAAAACTCCAGGCTATGGATAGCAGTCATGTATCGTTAGTAGCTCTTACCCTGGAAGATTCTGGTTTTGTACACTTCCGTTGTGATCGTGAAAGGGCGCTTGGTCTAAATATGCCTTCTGTATGCAAAGTTTTCAAGCTTTGTGGAAACAATGATTCCGTTGCTATTCATAGCGAGGATGATTCGGACAGCGTGACATTCGTCTTTGAAAATACTGGTGAGTCAATGATTTATTTTGTCTAAATGTGATTTTTCACAATTGGGCGCTAGTTCTGAAGGTATTGCCGTCAGTAGAAACTGTTTGGTCACTATCCGTGCTCATTCATTAATTTTTTTCGATACAAAACGATAAAGGAGCCTTGAACTGCTTGGTACGTCCATGAGAAGCTCAGCCAAAAGCTTTGAAAATACGAATGAGTTGAAGTAGATAGCTTAATTTTTCAGTGTATCTAATTGCCTGCTTGATTAAATCAGATCTACAAGAATACTGATTGCTGCCAGTATGAATTAATTAGATTGTAGTATGTAGTGTTTTGTGATTAATTTCACATGGTGATGAAATTTGATTTACTTAATGAATTTGCTTGGAGGTTTCGATGCTTTTTAACGCTAATTTTAGCGCTGCTGAGAATAAAGACATAGATGATCAAAAGTGTATTTTATAATAATTGTTTTGGACGAATGGGGATAATAATTTTTTTTCATTAAATGGCTGCATTAAACTGGTTCATATGTTATATGTTTTATGATTCTGAATAAAATTATATGAGTTAGGTGGTGCTCAGCTTATTTTAAATAATTATCCTCTTTTTCCGCTTTTATACCCATTTTACTCGTGTTTCTTGTGATTTCGCTTCCTTGTGCGTGATCATTTTGATTTTCTCCCTTTAGTAGTATAGATTTGTAGCTTTTTCTGTATAGTACAAAAATATTTATATTGAATGCCAGCCTCGCTTCACGGTGTTCTCTACTTAATATTTTAAAAAGCTGTGCAACACATTGTTTTCCTGTGTATTGAACAGCTGAGGATAAAATCTCAAATTTCGCCTTGAAGTTGATGGCCATAGATCAGGATTCTCTCGGGATTCCAGAGAATGATGAAGCGTGGGATGTAGTATTAACTATTCCAAGCAAAGAGTTTGCAAATGTTTGCCGTACAATGCAAGAGTTCTCTGATACTATGAGGATTGAAGTTGACAAAAATGGAATAAGGTTTTGTACTAACGGGGATGTTGGCCGTGGAGAAATAATATTAAAACAGCGCGATGCTTCAGGAGATGCAGACGATGTTGGAGTCAGTTTGAAGGTAATTTATCTTTAGAAAATGGGTTTTTTTTGCTGAAAAAAACGATTTTGTTTCCCTGAAGATTATGAGTTATTCATATCATGTTAATATTTTTAAAGTATCAAGTGTAATTGGCAATTGCCTATATCATGAAACTTATTCTGTGCTCATGGCTGCTATTTAACGGAATCTTTTTTTCCAATTTTTTTTTCAGTCATGTTGATAATGTTATATATTTTGTGCGTACCATTACCTGATTCTTTTATCTTCCAGGCTGTGTGCATCAAGATTGATGCATACAGGCCTGTTTTTAGGGTGATTGACACTTTAGGATGCTGAGCCCCTGTTATTTCCCTTTTTTAAATGTGTTTGTATAAATTTTACTTGCGCTTGTTAACTTGACGCAGAATTTTAATACGGTAGTCTTACAGCTTTGTGAATTCAATGTTATAATGTGTCTCATGTGTGTGGTAGCACCCTGCTGTAATCATTGCTTTGAGAAACTCTGTTTTTTTTGTTTATACCAGAGTCATAAATTAGGTTACAAGCTGTTTGATAAAGGAAAATTTTTTGCTCCGCTTTTGTAAGATTATTCGACAATGGATGCTTCCTTTTTGCTTTGTAGCCTTGATTTATAGTGCAATTTGCTTAACCGCCGTTGTTCTGTAAGAGCTTTGTAGTGGTAAATTTTTTGGTAGACTTTTGTATCTTAATTTATCATTTGGTCTCTTGTATCTGTGTTCTTTGCAATATTCGCTTGCTGCGTTATAATTTTCTATGAAGATACTTAAAGCGGGCCCGTGATGATATATGCTTTCTCTAATCAATCAAAATTGCTTAATTTTGTTGGTTTATTTTATGTCTAGTGATGCGTAACTTTCTGTACTCACGAGCTTGGGTTTCTTTCAATTTTAGGTACAAAATCCAATATCACAATCTTATGCTGTGAAGCATCTTAGCCAGTTCTCCAAAGCTGGCGGACTCTGTGATGCTGTAGTGATATCTTTGTCCTCCGATAAGCCAATTGAAGTCAGATTTGACGTTTTGGACAAAAATGAAGATGGTGGTCAAAAGGTAAAGTTTGGAGAAATAAAGTTCTTCTTGGCCCCAAAAATGGATGAAGATACTGACGTGCCCATGGATGATGTCTAATCGAAGTTTTATGGTTAAAAATTGTTTGAAAATTTTGCTTGGAACCCTTGAACTTTTGAGAAAATGAATTAGAATTGAAAAATTTAGTGGTAAGTTAGGCAGTCGGAATATTTTTGATTTGGAAAAAAATTGCTTTTCTTATGAAAGCAACGAAGTGGGTTTTGACCTGCTCTTCTAAGGTTTCTGCTGCTAAATGAATGAACACACTTTCAGTTCTTACATTCTCCACAGATTTATAGAGCAATCAGTCTCTCTATGCACTCTGTAGTTTTGCTTGTGCTTCCGAACAAAATTATTCCAGAAAGTATAATATTGCTGCGCTAACTTGTTGTTTTTAACAAGTTTTCTGGTTTTCTCGATTAGTATACCCTTAATTTATGGCTAAAGCCTTCGCTCACTTTGAAGCCGCAACCATTGTATACTAATTAAAGTTTTTAATAATTGCAAAATTTTATTGAGTACTGCAATTCTATTTGCAGTCGTGATTACTATTAGATTGTTTTTATATTAAATAAGCTAATGCTTGAGGAAGGTGTTAATTTACCGTTATTGGCTCTTGTTTAAGTTCAGGTGTATATGACTAGGAGTTTATATATATAAGTTTAGTTACTTATAAAATGAATTTAAGCTTAAGCGTGGCCGCATGTCTCGATGAAGTAGTATTATTGGACTTTCTGCTTCTTCTTTTCTTTCGTGGAATCTTGGTTTTTTTTGTCGGAAGTTTAGTCCCGGAAAAATACCGCTTGGCTCAGTCTGGGGAGGTTCAGTGAATCAATAGCTGATGTCCTGGCTGCGTTTTTTGCTCTGAGTAATTTTAAATATATAGAATTGTGTGTGTGCATAATTGGCATGGAGCATGTACTATCCTGTAATATGATGCTTTCCAGCTGCATTTTTTTCAAGCTTTTTGGCTCAAACCCAGGTTACTTAGAAGAAGTACCCATTTTCCTTATTACGGAAAGTGTTATTGCGATACATTGGCTTCCAGCATGTAGGTATTCTCAGAACTAAATCAGCTCAGTAATAAACGTTGAAAAGTTTACATAGAGCTATAACATTTTATGAGAATAATCATACTTAAGTTATTAATCGCCAGAAATATCTATGTTCATTTGTTTACCCTTTTTTATGTCCTTACTTCCTGACAACTAGTGAGTATGTATTTATTGATTTTACTGCACTGCGCGTGCTTTTGCATGCATTTTAATTTATTTTTAAATGTGCCGATAATTCACAAGTCTTAGTGCAACTAAATGAATATGTGTCCATACTGCGGTTTTTTCTGGACGAATTCTGCTTTAATGCTACTGATCCACTATAAGTGGGATGGGCTATTCGTTTATTCGACCTAGTCTGCTAGTGATCTGCGTAATTGAAAAGCTTATGGTAATTTTTCCTTTAGTAAAGCAAACCTTATTCCACTCGAAGCTGCTTTTCTGCGACGAGAAATCTTTAAGCAGATCACCTTCCTAACGGAAGGATATGGTCTACGCCCATCTTCCTTAACGGATACTGAAATAATTAGCGAATCTCCCTTGTGGTATATCCAAGGGTGTACCCTTAATGATTTCAATTGCATTCATTTCAAAAAATGGATCCATTTTTGGATGGATTTACAAAATAGTTCCTGGAATACAACCGGTTAGAAAGTTGAATTTTCTTTGCTTATAATAAACTAATGGATATAATCAAGATCGTGAGTCTGCCGTAAATTTTCGCAATACCGTTAGGGTAAAGGACACCCTTGATTAGAGGAAAGAGGTTGCTGCGCTAGCTTTCTGGATGCATCTCAAGGTTAATCCTAGTTCCTTCAAGATTACCAGCATAATTGTGAAAAATAACCCCTTCATCTAATGTAGTGGTCTTGCGTATACTTGCTCAATCTTCTATCGTGTCTTAGGTTACCTTGTGGATTTTTTTACTCCATAAGGCTTAATTTTGCTGCGCAATGTGCAGAATAGCTCGACAATTTAAGGTTAACGCTTCGTTGTATTTTCCCTTCTAAATAATCTGTCCGAAGGTATTATAGGGGCCTCATAAGCATATGCTGACCCCCCTCACGCAACGAGTACCTACAGGTCTAGCAAATATTTTTGAAAGGTTTCAACCCGGGGAAGCTTTTGGAGCATCATTGAAATATTCAAATCATTTTAGAGTGGAAAATGTAGGTTCGTTGTCCTCAAACGGATTTAGGATGGAGCTGACTGCTGAGGGCTACGTGGTTCAAATTTCCGTAGCCGCTGTTACTTTTTTACCATAAAGTTGCATATTTCCGGGTCGAGAAAGGTTGCAAAGGATTGAAGGTATTCGTAGTTACTGCAGTTTGAAGTACTTGGTGATAAGGGACAGATCAGGTTCGTAAGGTGCACAGACAGGCATGGTCATGGAGTATGGCGATTGCTTATACCTTGGCGGCTTCGCTCAAGTTGTTTTACTATTGACCAGTGGCTTATGCGTGTCTTAAAATTCGTATGTATTGAGTTTCGAATATAGATTTAGTAAACCCTGTATTTGCTTTGTAGTGGTACTCTACGTCCGGTAAAGTGTTAGGAAAGGCCGTATTCTTCGAAAAATTATCTTCGTGACGAAGTTCCTAACCGAAAGGGTTCAAGTTACTGTAGTTTTCGTCTATTTTATTACTACCCCTGAGATTCGGTGACTCTTATCTGCTTTGTAAAATGTTTAATCGGTAGCAATATTAAGTGCTTCAGGCATTTCGCTCTGGTGGCTATTGCACTATACCATGTGGTTCTGCTGCAAAAGTAAAGCGATTAATAGTTGCCATGAACCATTGCTTATCTAGGAGACTACATCAAGCTGTGCACCTCACAGTTTGCGATGTTTACTAATCACTTTGCGAACCATTCATGTACAGCGTTTGGACCAATCGCCGGACTTGCAGTTGACATATCGCTTAGGCTTTTTTAAACCCTGATGAGAGCACTGCTTAAGCATGCAATACAGCGCATTATGTGTATTGTGACTGCTTTCTGCAGTAACGATAACTGGTCTGATACACTTGCTATACGTTGATATTACGAAAAATAGAACCTGTACATTTAACATTATAAACTTTATCGACTTAAAAATTAGCACGTGTAAACGCTGTATTTTACATAGCCCGTCAACTATGTGGTGCGACGTGGCACTAGTTTCTGGGGTTACTTCTCTGTTTTGCCCTCCCCTTGTAAAGGACTCTTCGGCATAGACGTAAATTTAACAAATTTATCCACTTTTTTATCTTGGGGATACGCCTATGATTTAGGTCGATGCAGTGGCATATTTTTGTTTGCGGCCAGTTGCTTTCCGAGGAAAAAAGAGTACTTTCAAAATGTACACCATGTCTTGCTTTTGAAAAAAATAAGCAAATCTTCGAGGCGCCGTGTACTAGCCAGCGCATTCGCTTCAAAAAAGTAGGCTGACCCATGTTGAGGACTATGAAGCCCCCACCGCTGACTAATAATCGTGCGAGCGCAGGGATTGTTCTCACGTGATTCGTTGCTTCAAATTCTAGTAAAATTCTCACTGATTTGGCAGTTGATAGTACTACAATGGTTCCACTTCGTAAGCTGCGGGTTTGCTGCTACCCTGTGAATGGAAAAGCCCAATTTTGAGAATAGTTCCACAACATAAATCAACCAAACTTCGCAGTCCAGATAACGTGAGGAAGCGCCCCTCAACGTAGTTGAGTACTCGTGCGTTGCTAAAACTGCTGCAGGATAGGCTTCTAAACGGTTGATAAGCGCGCAAGATTCAGTATAGTATACCCCCGTATTGAATCATACGTGTAAATTCCCTTATACTGAATGCTTCCAAGGGAGCAATCATGCCGAATTTTTCTTATTGATGTGCAATAAGCAGCTCGTGTCTTCGCTGGTGTGGCGTTACCGGCACTAGCCATACTTTCGTAGTAGTCTTGGAGGAATTCGCATTAAGGACTACTTCACTAGTACCTTTGATATAGTACTTGTTCCTCTGCTGCTTCCCGTTAATATTTCAATTGGATTACCCTTTTGCATGCCTAAGCTCTCTTTAGGGATTAGCTTTCTGTACTTTGTGCACAATGCATAATCGCTGGAGACATTTTATATTTCTATCCTAACATTAGTAAACATCAGCACTGGAGACATTGTGTATCTCTGTACACTAATGTTATGCCTCAATCGTATTTTGTTTTTGGTTCAGATTCGTTATTACGAGTTGGAACACGGATGCTTTATATAGTAAAATACCTTCGCGTTTTTTGTAGGCTTTCGTTTCACCGGGGGGTAGCCTGAATTGAGGGCCAGAAAAAGCATTGCTGTAGAAAAGATTGTGCGATTATCGACGGGGAGGAAATGGAAAAGCGATTTGAGTCACCTTTTCTAGCTGGGAATACGGTGAAAAAGGGGCTTTCCGCTTGTGGGTCCTTAGGATCCCTGCCACATGGTTCCCTCAGTACTGGTGATTTGCAGCCTAATAAACAATGTTTAGCTCTAATAAATGATACATTTGATTCGTTATTACGCTTTGCTCATGAGCATAAATCTGAAGCTTTAAATATATACGATGCGGCAACTTTTCCAACGCTATTAACTAGAGCAAAATCCGGTGGCGAGCAGGATAGTTCCCAGCAGCATGTGGACGGCAGCCTTAGATCTGGAATGGGGCGACTTAGTTATAAACAAAGTGATAGGAATACGAGTGAAGCCTCATCGCTTCAAGCTTATCGGACCGTTGACAGCCGAGATAGGATTTTGAAAAAAGAAGCGAGTACTGATGGCAGCTTAGTTGGCACAGACCCTTTGAGTAAGCTTATTGGCTCCTTATGGAAAGAAGTGTCAGAGATTAGCGAGAAAAAGTTTATTTACTCCCAAAAAATATGTTTGGATGCATCAGCTGTTGAGCTGGCTTCTGCATTACGGGATATCACTATGCGAAACTCCGAAAAGATGGCACTATTAGGAGAAAGTATGAGGCTTCCAAGGTATGCCATTATGGGGTATCAAACAATTGAGCCATAAAGCATGGGAAAATGCTACTTGAAGCATTGCAAAATAGGGCTTTAGCAGGAGCTCACTTTTTGTGAAAGGATGGCATGAGGAATATCATGGGAGCACTTACTTAAAGAGCATTTTTTACATACTGTAGAATGCGACTATTCCATGAAATTCTTGCAATATAAGGTCACTAACTGGCCTTTAAAACCTTATTTTAGGAGTTATGTTAGTGGTATAATGAGTATATATCATGCAGGACATCCGTAGTATATGTTGGTTACGCATCTTCTCCCCTCTTGCATTGCAATGCTATGATTTGTATCAACCCCGGTTTCCCCAAAATGAAGATATTTTAAAACCGAAACTAGAAAAATATGATATGCAAGTTTATTCATGGGTTGTAATAGGGGCAAGCTGTGCTATGTTTGAGGTTTTTCTGTATTTGCAGATGTGGTAGTGTGCTTTTACGCTTTTTTTTATTATGGAAATTTGATTTTGGGCATGCTTTTGACTTAATCCTGATTGAATTCTTATTAGGACAAGTTCTAGAGGTGAATTTTGCTAGCAGTAGAAAAATATTTCATTTTAGAAGCTTTGCACTCTTAGATATCGTTACATTCATATACGTGATTTTATTTTTTTTAGTTTGTGGTGACAATACCGCCTTTACTTAAAAAATTTATGTTCTAAAGCCAAACTCCTAATAGTTTGGAATACACTTTTTTTTTCAGTATCTTCTGGCTTTCAGCAGACTCTTTTATAATTGCTTTATAGCTGTGCTACATGTAGCAGAATGTTTTGCTACCTCATTGTTGGAGTCTTTTCTCGCTTTTGGTATGAACTGGTTACTATTTCAAATCGACGGCTTTTTTTTCATTTTGATATCTTCAAAAAGTTAGCCGTGGCTGCAAGTCGTTAAGGATGCTAGTTCTCCCTCTTGTGCTTTCAGTTCGAATGTGATTCCTCCTCCAGTACCAGTGGTAGAAGAGATAAATTTCCTGAAAGGTATACCCCACAAAGGCTTTTGTTCATCTTCAGAACTTGCTATTGTTTTTTTAGCTGAACCATTTCGCATTTGGAATTTTGAGCTGGAGAAACTTTGAAAAAATAGCATATTTCCGCCTTAACGTAAACGTATAATCTACTGTTATATGGCTGCTATTTTACTGCCAGAGCTTTTCCAGATGATAGTTTGAAATTTTTATAGAAAGAGTGCTCGCAACCACACACACAGAGATATATACAAGCAAAAAAGCACGCGAAAAGCACGCACACACGGGTTTTGTACGTAGGAAGCCTATTACTATTAGACTCCTTTGTACAATGGCTGCCTTGACGGCATACTGCTCTCGTAGGAACAGCCTTATTCAGCTTAAAGAAAGCGTGGCTATTTTAGGAAATATGACACGACTTGACTTCCATTTTCAAGCTTTGTCTCTGTAATTTCTAGGTTCTAAATAACATGCTAACTGACAGCATGTATAGCTGATAAGGTTTCACTCTCTAGAATCATTTTAGTTCAACCTCTGTTCATAGGATGAAGCTAAATTATGTGTTTGACGCCTTCAGAGGTATTTCAGGTTGGCAGCCATCTGCACCAAAAATACACTAGTATTAAGGAAGAATTCATACTAGAAAAGCATAGTTTAAAGGTGTAAACTATGGAAAAAGGGATTCTCAAATCTAATTGTCAAACTTGAAGGTTTAGCAGAATGGTTTTTGGACTTCTTAACCCTTGCTGTCTCTTAGTAACTTTCAGACACCTGGCTTTTTTTGCAAAGTGTTGATTTGCTCTTCACGAAGCATGGTTTAGCTAAGTTTGCCATAAAGCCTTGTATAATGCAAGCTTGTGTGTGCATGTGTATAAAACCCATATGCTGTTATTGGTAGCTTCAACTAAATCTATACTAATAAGATTACTGCTTGAATATCAGGATAAGAAACTCTACTATCGTAGATATTACATATCATGTGTTTTATAGTCGATAAAATCATGCTATTTTTAGAAAGTCTAAAGCAGCACAGTGAAAGATTTCCCTAGAGTGTAAACAACGACTTTTGCATCATATTACTTTCTATTTTATTGCATGCCAAGTACCCACTTTGACATTTTTTCATCTTTTTTTTCATTGAATTTCTATGAAATTATGAACTTGCGTATACTAAGGATATCATTAATTTTTTGTTATTTTTCGCTGAAATTTTTTTTTCTCAAGATCAAGATGAGGAAGGCAGTAGAAAGGACGAATACTTCGCGTATACAGCTACTTCCGAAACACGTGATAGTGAAAATGTGTTTACCCACGAAAATATGGAAGAATCCGTGGTAAGCTGCCATAGATTTCGCCAAGCCCTTCAGGTCGTTATAAAGTTTGTATACAAGCTGAAATGACTCTTGTCGTTTGATTTTGAAATTGCTTATGAAAAAATAGATTAGAAGATACATGAGGATAAAGTCATGCTGTTTTATTTAAAAACGTTTTAAAAAGGCAAAATTATCTGAAAAAGAATCTTGAAACGGAAAAGGTAAAATAATGTTGAAGATTCGCGTTAAAATTGTTGAATAAAACAAAATTTCGTCGTATTGTTACTGCAAAAGCTTTGCAGAATTCATGATAGCTTGCCATCTTGTCGTTGAAAATTTAGGGAGTTTTTTTTGCATGCGTCTAGATCATTGTCTATGCACACGGGAAATTTTCAATGTAAGGTTCTATGAGGTCTGAGATACAACCTTATATGCTTGTTTTCAGTTATTCTAGGCCTTGGAAACTATTTTTTTCTTCAATATATCCTTATTATTCAAATATTCAAATATTTTTGTTGGGAAATATGCTCAGCTGCTCTTGCTGTTTAAAATTGCACAATAGAGATGCGTAAATTCGCTAGTCACTGTATATGAAATAAGTATTCAAAAGTGGTAAGAACAAACTAAATTTGAGAGTTGCATGTGGATGAATATTAGGTCATAAAGTAATAATAGTTTTTCGGTGGTTGATATTTTATGGAAAGATGTAATTGATCTTCAGATGACGTAATTATAAAAAAGTGGGTTTTCCTTGCTATTCACCCGCAATAGGCGCTTAAAACTGTTTTTCTGCTCGCTATTCAGGAGCACCCTCTGTGGGGTGGTGTGTGTGGAACATCTAGTGCAAGTTTCACGGATCATACGTCTACCTTGAAAGCAACTGCCCCACTTATATTCGCTGGAAGTAGCCCCCCTCGTAAAATTGAAGACATTGGTTTATCGGATGAGACTTTAAAGATACTAAGAGGGCATGTTTGAAAAATTCTCAATCCCTTCTTCCATGGGAAAACAGCTGAAATTAGCCGATTCTACGCATTTTATCGTTGAAAAATGTCAGTTTTGATAGCTGATCTCTTTGCAATTAGAAATATACGAGATTTATCCTTGTAGCTTAAAAATATTCTAGCTATAGGCATGCCATGGAATTAATCGCCCCTTTAACAATGCCTTGTAGCGTCATCTCGTGTAAATCCATTCTTTTGATTGAGAATACCGAAGCTACAGGATTTCATTAGAACTACCTTTTAGCTTCACACTTTTGAAGCCTATATATTATTAATTTTGTTTATAGGCCTTGTGTTGGATAATTTATGCTGATGCTTCAGCTATAGGAAATTAAAATTTATCTACGCCCTGTGTTGCCACTTGTACTTTCGGTGTCTTTGACTATAATTCTGCGCGTTATGACTCCAAAAAAATTTTTTAACTTGTGATATATACGATATTTGTATCAAAAGAGTAGATTTTATAAAATTGGCTGGTCTAGAGTAGTTTATTAAAAAATATGTTCACCTTCTTGCTAATAGGATATTTCAGGTTGATGTTTTATCGTGTTATAGTTGCTTTGATGATTCCCTATTAATTGCTGCATATAGAGGATATCTACAAGCAACTAGAAAATTCGTGGTTCTCATTTTGGTCCCTGACATGCTACATGTCCATATCTTAAACAGGAAGGAAAATTCAGCTCCATGCATCTCGGCTGCTATAGAAGCTTTTTATGCCTATAATTCAATAACTCGGCTCAAGTTAAGATTGTTATTTTTTGTGTCTCACTTGCTGATGGATTGGATCACTGGCTCCTCATCCCGCTTGCCGGTTTTTTTCCATGTGAGGTTACCTGTCATTAAATGTCAAGCGAGGTCAACGAAGCTACGTAGTCCGTATGGCGCGTAAAGAGTACATCATTAACGAAATTAATGAGTTTTCCTTTCAATTTTTATGAAAAGAAAACTCAGTTGTTTCGCTTTATCAGGAAAACTCTACATTGGACTAGCCATCAGTTTCCTTTTATAAAATTTGTGCTGCGCGGCTCGTACGTATCCTGCAGTAAATGTGTTTTTTCCATCCACATCTAATGCATTGCTGCAATGGTAATTATGACTTGTTTATGTGCGGAAAGCTTGCTCTTGACTCTTTTGCAAAAATTTCCTGAGAAGGGATGCTATATATTCAGTCCATCAGTTCTCATTTAAGTATGATGGCGCATTCTCCAAAAGACTTTCGTTGCTTGATTCATGGCGAAATGGTAATTTTCAAAGCAAATAATGGAATATGCTGTACTTGTTATTGATGATTGCATATCTTACAATTTATCTATATGGTCACGTAAATTCGGGTTTTGCCTCTTCATTCACCAAGTATACTAGTGAGCTACGGTTTTTTGCGATCGTGAACAACCTTTAGTAAGTTCTTTGATATGATGCGTCGAATGCATTCACAATAGTTTTCTATATATGCAGCAAGCATTCAGTTATTAGAGTAATGGCAACTGTTTTCCAGCAAACTCGTTAGTATAGAAAAAGGTAGTTTGCCAGGAATAAGTTTTTTAGATAGAAACTCGGTAAGTCTTCTAGGGAAGTTTTAACAGATGGATACACAAGCTTTTGTCCAATACTTGCACCTCGAGCTGAATCTTGGATTTCTGAGTGTGAACTTCTGGGTGTAGTTTGCTGCACATAAAGCGACACGCACAGCTTCTAAGGAAGCCAGTTAGATTCTTTAACATAATGTTGAAAAAGTTTGAAGCAAATGTCTATCAGTTCGCCTACCCGCCTTTACTCGCCATTTTCTTTTTTTAGGTTAATCTGCTTTGGCAGCACAGCAAGGAGTGCATTACGACAGGGTGCGTGATCGCTCTCCCTAAGACTGCACGGCTGCGCTACCATATCATGAAGTCTGCATGTTTGCATCATTCCTCCAATTGACATGCCATCCTGTCTCTTAGCTAACGAACCAGCATTTCAAATTTGGAGGAAGCGCTCATACCACTCTTGACTCCGATTTGCCCCTCAGCCATGCACGCTCGAGCATTCCAGGAATTTGCTGACTTTAAGACCGGGGATTCTCTACCAGTTGGTTATTAAGGCAAACGTAATCACTACATGCCACTGACTTTGTAACCCATATTTTGGGCTCCTTCAGCTGGTATGCACTCTTTCCTTTACTAACGATTTGCTTCGTATCAAATGAGCTTTTTGACTGCTTAAAATAGCTCTGAAGTTTATTAGTGTTGTAAGTTACACCACCCCTAAATTCCTTCAAGATCACGATTGGTACTAAAATCAACTGCTTGCTTCGAATGTGACATTGTCATATTTATGGAAGAGCCATTTGATCTACCGTTTGAAACTTGGCCATGTGGGCGAGATTTAACAGCACGCAAGAGTACAACGATAAACTGTATAAATATACCAAACGGCCACGGGCCGATTCTATTACCTTACTCTGCTGATTTAGTGAGCCACAGGACCACCGCTGGCCAAAGCCTAGCGTGTATTATATGAGCCTTTAGCATAGTGGGAATATTAGGTGTTGAAATATGTACGCGGTAAAGCAACCGGTAAGCATTAAGAGAGGAAAAACGTAATATGATTTCCGGAGCCTTTCCCCATTTCCTGGGCGCCTACATTGCAAGGTCGGCGAGGTTAAATTAAGTCGTGCCTTGGCTTCCTTAAATAAGCTTGAACAGCACAAAGTACATCAAGCTACGAAAAGCTCTAAGAGCATGGGCCCACCTCTAATTTTTTATTAAATAGCTAAGCAATTACACTCAATTCTTTGCCTATGCTAAGGATCAAAACGGTCGTCGGACTACAATACATTGTTTGGAGTCGTTCCGCAAAAAATACGGCTTAAGGTGCACAAAGGGCAAAGAGCAAAGCACACCATAACGTGAAAACGCGCAAAATAGCATGGTAATTAGTACTTCCGCAAGCTGAAAAACGATACCAAAGAAATCCCATGGATTGGCGAAATTGAAATGCTCTTGGTCTAATAAAAGACAAAAATCAATAAGGTTCCAGAGTAGTTTTGGCGTGTATAACGGGCACATAAAGCTCCATCTTTCATCGGAGAAGTCTCGAACTATGCAATAGAGTGCAAAGAACATGGTTTTTGTGCTCAAATAAATCCTCCACTCGGTAGCTCGCATGTTCGGGGCTATGTTTTCTTATTTATGGAAGGGCAATCAAAATACAAATCTAGCCACAACCCTATTAATGACCTTTGCTTATTGTCAGCACAGCTTCCCGTTGCATGTACCACCGAAAAACGAGCTTCAAATTACACGTAACAGTGACGATCGGGATTTCTTCAGGAAATGCTATAAATTTCCGCTTAGCAGGAATTTGGCGCTAGACAGGAAAACTCAACGAAGCAGCACCAAAATTCTCCTGGTTATAACGATGCCATGACATTAACTCAAAGCTATCTTTCATATAAGTGCCATACACGTATAAAAAAATCCAGGCTAAAGCAACAAAGCAAATCATCATAAAACCGCAGTACATCAGCATCTCATGCTTGCAAGTGCACAATATATTCGGATCCAGCCAATAAAAAATCCTGAGCACATCATGCCATCAATAAGAACGCATCAAGAACATGAATCAAAAACATATATATAGTTCAAGCAGGAGCACAAAGGAAGCAAGTTAACTTGTATATGCCAGAATGCTACCATGAGGCATCAGAAACATGAAACTAGTGAGAAACATGATACCCCTGTGGTGGTATGATTAAATTGATGGCCCTATAGGAACTGATGAAACTAAAGAAAAGAGAATAACAAGATATTTGCGATTTTATATTTGTAGTGACACAGCACAGCATTGTACCAAAACTTCCTAGCGAGCTCACCTAGATGACAGCATTAGCAATGTAAAAAATGTGCCTGTATAATATAAATTAATCATTACGCCTGATGCTATAAAACTCATCTCAAAACCTTGAAGTTATCCAAAATCTCCAAATTTCTTGTGGAGGTCACATAATACCAATTGGAAACAAAGGAATACACTCACTGAAAACGCTTTTCCAATAATACGAAGTAGAGAGGATGGCTCGATCTCCAGAGGCTATAACAATGATCACACCATCGAATTTTTCAAAGAAATTTATGAAAACATTAAAAAAGAGTCTCGAGAAGGAGTCCGGTATAAAACAGGATAAGAATACTGTCATACAAACTAAATCGGTTAGAGATACCTTGCATTTTGCCGAGCATTCAACTTGCACCATACAAGAGATGAATTAGGCATTCGTAGTCTGCTTCTCATGTCATTCCATGACGCAACACTCAGAAAATACCATACCTGGGAAAGGCGACAAATCATGCTCTCTCACAGAGAATACTTAGAATAAGCAAGGATGAACCTTGCTATTCTGTCCTACCCTTACTGCATGTGAAAGCAGAAGATATCGTGACTAATGCTAGAAGTCGCAGGCTCATTTTTTAAGTAATATTAAAAGTGGAGGGATCCTTAAAAGCGTTACCTTGGGGCAGTAGCACGTTTGGAGAAAATTGAGATAAAAGGACTGCATTTTTTTTTCAGCATCTAGTATTTTATCTGATCTTTCACCACTTGGAGTAGTTGCTTCTACAGTTTCTTCATATGTTTTGCAGACTAAACGCTGTGCTAAAGCTCGAATCATAGAGATTTTTCTCTTTGATCACAAAATCCGAGGAAAATATGAATTTTCTTTGGAAAATAAATACCCCCAAGAATTACTCGATCAGACTTAGATAAAGGCATCAGCAATAACATGCCAAGACCATTCAAGGCATCATTTATTTTGCTCAAAGAAGGGCATCGTTGCAAGCACCGAATAATGACAGTCATACCAAAAAAAAGTATTGAATGCTATGGCCTATCCGTATTTTGTTATAAAAAGTCTTTCACGAGTTATAAAGGCCAGTTTCAAACCAGGATTATTCCTCAGCACCCTTTCAATGCTTCACCAACGGCCAAATTTCCGAGGAACCTCGTCGGAAAGGTTTGCACCAGGGAAAAGCGAGATGCAACTCAAGCATTGGTATTTGAAATGAGACGAAGGGAGGAAAATGAGTTTCCTAAGCAGCTAAAAAACAAGCACACACAACCCCCACAAACACACATCTAAAAATAGACTCGTGAAAAAGGAGAGAATACTCTTGTAACTGATTTTATGATCAGTTGTATGGACGGTATAGGTTTTGTAAAGAGAATTATGAATAAATATCCGCACATTAATATTATTGCTATTTCTGGATATGCATCATAAAAAGTCCCTTTCTAAGAGCTCATCCACAGGAAATATATAGTACACGCTATTATTCATAGCACCTATTCTCTAAGGGGGCTAGTTTTCAGCAAGAACTTTGGGTTTCACCACCTGGCTCCCAATGTTCCCTATCCACAGCTCTTTTTCTTGATTAGAATCTGCTATAAAATAAAACCGTCTGTCGGACGTTCGTATTAAAAACGAGTTCTCCTTATTAATATAATGCTCAGCACTGACGATCATGCAGCAATCATCCAGGTGAATAACCTAAGGTAAAAGCACAAATCCATTGGTAGGAGGTATCGAAAATTAGAAACAAAAATAGTAGGTAGATCGAGTAAAGCCTTCCTATAGAAAATTAGAAGCAGAAATAGTAGACAAATTGAGCAAAGCATTTCCAAACCTCATACAAGCGCTCATGTCATTAGCAGAGTTGCATAAAAAATGCCATCCTATTTCAAAAAGTTTGATGAAAAAACACTTCGAAGCACTCAGCAATTTTTGACCAGCTAGGATGAAACAAATTATCAATACTAATACTAGGGATTATAAAACGGCAAAAAATTCACCCATTGCAACACCATCAGAGGCATGACTACAACGCAACTCAAGAATCAGGTTAAAAACTAAACGACGCTAATTTCTTAAAATTTTACTGTAAGCGTTCTTTGGGAAGTATACTGCAATGCCGACATGATGGCATACCTAATTTAGTAGCGAATAACACGCCAACTTGAAGATAAACGCTTAAGAATTGCCATACGAAATAGATGACATCAAGTACCACAGCTAGCAAACACAAAGGAGATAATGATACTCGCACACAAGGTCAAAACGGATCGAATTAACGGATAAGTACTTGTCACGGCGATTTCGAATCAAGAGACAAAACAAGCATATATATGTTAGTAGCTAGTCAAAAAAATATCCGAATCGATTTTGGATTCATAAGGAAAACCAAAGTGACTTGCGAGGAAGTATAGACTAATCGAATATTATGAGTAAAGTGACGCTCTAGTACCACTTGAGCCTGCCAAATGGAATGTAAACAAAATGCTCCGACCACCAATTAGACTGAGTTTTTTCAAGATGACCAGCATTTTTTGTCAAAATTAACTACAGGGTTCGCCACACGCTTGTATGTCGAACGCACATATTATAGCTCCACAAGGAACATCATATAGCTACTGCCCAAAAATATATCAAGAAAGTGGAATATAAATTGGGAGCAAGTAGCATGACTCCAAAAGGTAATGTATAAATATCGCCAAGAATAATAAACCAAAAAAAGAATTTTCCCCAACGAAGAAGAAAAGAATATAAAATTAGTACTAACACAAAGGAAGTCAAAACTTAAAGAAATCATAATAAAAAACGTTTTAACATTAAAAAGAAAAGAAAGACACTCTTCGCACCAGTATATCGTTAAAGAGGCACTAAAAATTAAGTGAATTCTTTTGAAGAAATTCCATGAAACTAAACTCAAAGTCTTTTGATGTGTAAAATTGCCTTACTGCTAGTAGTACCAATTAAATTTTGGTGCAGCAAGCGCCACCAAGATAGTTCAAAAAAATAGATAAAAGGGGGCAGCGATGAATATTTAATCCTATAAAAAAATTCGTACTTCTGTAGGATCGCTCGTGATATCTACCGAGCAGAAGCAGCACATAAGCTTTGGGGTGAGCACGCAGTATCGCCTCCTCCAACTCTTGAGATACCGAGACTGCTTTGTCAACCAACCTAGGCGGACAATCTCATTGTACATAGTACTTGCAGCCCTATGAGAGAGCATCTTCACTGTTCCTTAGTTAAATAGGGAAATAGACCTATCTATCTAGCAAATCTGAAAAATTGTGAATACAACCTCAACGGGAAACTCAGATTTCCTTCAACAGGGGAAGATGCATAAATGCATGCTGCGAAACGAAAGCCAGTACAGTCTGCAAAATCATTAGCATAGTCCAAGAAAATCAAGGTATATAAGCATTTTATTCAGTACGTAGCGAAGGATACAGCGTGAACCATCCGGTTTCTACTCCAAGTGAGCATCTGATACGTTATTTAATACCAACAATTTCCGGAAAACACAACTTTCTTAAAAAAGAAACATTAATATATCCTAACCACGACTTAGAGTATCACAAACGCCTCCGCTTCAAGTTCACACATTTTTAACCGCGAAAAAAAATGCTGTTCGCATAGTTTTCTGTAGATACCAGCACAAAGAAGCACGGGAAAAGATGTACGGGGAATCCAAGATCCTCGTGAATTACACTGCCAAATCAAAGAAACTTGAAAATATCACATTTAAAATAAGGCGCGGATTCATAAAATTTTTATTCGCAGTTGAAAAGAAAGTTCCTTAAAAAATTCAGGCTAGCTTCGCCGTCCCAGGATCACGAGGAAACAAAAACCTCCAAGAGCTTGCCTATCACACAACTGAACACATCAAAATGTCTATATTTCCATGCTTACTCTAGTTCACACGAACTAGATACCATAACAGGGTATATTGGTAGCACTCGTACAAAGCCCAACGATAAAAACTGAATATAGAGTACTTACGATTAAAGAAGTGCCAAGACTGCATCAAGCGATACTGGACGCTTTTCAAAAACGTAATGCCCAATGTTTCTAAATTATATAATGCTGGATGCTTTTCAAAAAAGTAATGTCGGATGTTTCTAAATAATATAATGCTGGATGCTTATAAACAATTTAATACTGTATGTTTCTTCTCAATAATGAATTCCGACGGAGTTAATACAAAAGACTAAGATATTGTGGTAACATGTGGCGTAACTACACCCAACATGCATCTATGACAATGCCACTAAATTCCCAAGCAATGGCATAAAAATTCAAAACAGAAAAAAGCAGAAGCATCAATCACCTAGTAAAAATCGGGATAATCTCTGACCCTTATACAATCAAAAATCCGTCAAATTGTCGCAAATTTTAAGTTCAATGAAATTCATGATTTTTTCAGCTTCTACCAGCTGCCGGCAAGGACATGACTTGCATAGTGTCTGGTGCAGCACTGCTTAAAATGTAAAAGATCCACCTCGGCCATCTTTCACAGAGTGGGGGGGGTAAGCCAGTCGTCAATATGCACAAGCAACAAACACAACACGCTGCATAATGCGTCTACGTCCAATATACTACTTTAGAGCATGAATAAGCTTTTTAAGTGCGATATATCTGCGTCGCACATTACTCAAGAGGAAATTCGCCAGGAGAAGACGTAAGTAAAAAAAAATGCACGTGCTGACGGTGAAAGCTCAATTTTACGATTCGAAAAAATACGTTCAAAAAATGGTCATAGGGGTACCCAGCATTGGCACCCTACTTTCGTTCACAAAAAACCTTGCCTCCTACCTGCACCAAAAGTACACTCGTATACCGACACCGGCGCAGAGCAACGGCGGGCGTTGGAATACTTGGCTGCGGAACGCATCAGAGCAGTTATACACTCGCAAAACTGGCACGACTTTGGGAAAGCGTGGTAAGTAAAGTTCTGAAATATGGAGCTAGTGCTTCCTTAGCTCATATTGATAGCTATGCAAACTTACAAGACAGGTTGTATCAATTCGATTATGGTGCAGAAGCAGCATAACTTCCGGCTATCGCAGTTGTATCCTTCATCGCAGGTCTGGGTTTTCCGCAGAGTGCTCTCTGTGTATACCATGAGTGAATGTTACAAGTATACATGCCAAGTGCAACGAATATCTTCAAGAAAATGCACCATACATGAATGGTTCACATTAGCTCTTGCTCTAGTGATATGTGGGAGAGACCTCCAAAGTCGTAGCAAGTAGTTTTCTCTCCTGAAAAACGACCACTTCGAAGAATTCATATAGCTTAAATGAGGAACCTAGATAAGGTAGACCACCCGTTCCCAGCCTCATCCCAAGGTCTTCATAATTTATAAAAATACCGTCAACTTATCCAAAACTTTGAGTGCCCTTTATATAATCATTACGACAACTAGTACATTTCTCAATTGCAAACACTATATCGGGTCCTCAAGCGTTTAATCTTAGCTATACCACATAATATTAACCTGACGCTAAATGTACCTTGCTACTTCATTGGAAGCAAATCTGCGATTCAACTTTTAGGATTGAGTTAAGATTTTTTCCCCTTTTCGACAAAGATAAGCCATGACAAAAACAAAATAAGCAGGAGCTGCTTTATATAACGCCATATTAATCTAGCCAAAAAACCCAATGTATAGCAAATAATACCGGCGTTTCCGATACGTCGATAATCGTATAATGAACATGCGGGTACGGAGAAATGGCTGTGGGCTGGACCTCTTCAGCAATGCTATCGCCCCTATGGGACATAAATGCTCTCAAGGTTGACTTCCTAAAAAGTTCCAACAGCTATGGAGACCTGCGGTGATGACACCTTCTATCCGCAATGATGCGAACACTCTCCCAGTATTATAGAATGCATTACTTCCCAGTTGAACCGTAAGGTCTAACTTCGCAGTCTCTACTAATCTTATAGCAGTGTGCTAAGATGTTAGCTCAAACAAGATCTAGCATTTCTAATCACACAAACAGCGTATACGAGAAAGATTTTGGACTTATGAGGGTGGCCATAAATTTGCCCTTCTGTCAATACTTAAGAACTATCGTGAATGATCGCCAGTCGTAAGGTTTTTGTCTGAACTTGATAATGCAGCGCTTGGCACTGCATCATCTAGGTCTCAACTTCCGAAAAGTGGAGAATGCAAATTTAATAGAAACCTTCAGGAGGTCCTCGGTGCACCATAGTAGTTTAGCATCAGCATTTAAGCTTGAGTAACACAGCATAAAGTTTTATATACTTTGAGCCAAGTATCTTGACTCAAAGTGTAATCATGGCTTCGAATATCCATGCTATGCATCGTTCGCACGCTTATTCGTGCTGCAGCAAAGTGTGGTGGACTCTGGTAGGCTGTGAAATTTAAGCTAAGATAAAACTACAACGATAGATGTATACCACAAAAAGAAATCGAGCTATAATCAACGTGATAAATGAAGGGAAACTGGGCGAAATTGGGGTTCAGGTAAGCAATTGCGTTTCGCATCTCGTTAGAATGGCTAATTAACGTCATACCATTCTCATGTATCAAGGTGGAATGCTCCTTGGAATGAGTACTAGAAACATGTAAAGACTACAAAAAACTGAAAATGAGAAAGTGCTAATTTCATTGCTTTAAGGCTCCAATACAGATATGCATGATTATTCACTAGATGAGGAAGAAAAAACACCATTAGTATCTGCAGACTTCATAAATAAATTTCGGGAGACATCTTGTTCGAATACATTATTTCCATTAAATAGCATGGCTCTGGCAAGCATTTTTTGCTTCCCATCTGAGTAGGCTTATTTCACCATATCCTAAATAGTTGCAGGTAGCAGATTCTTAGAGACCAGACTAGATATTGGATCACGCGTAAAAAAAATGTTGTATTATACTACGAGTTGCTCATGACATTCTTCCATTTACAAACAAAAAATCTTGATCTATTACGAAAATCTTTTATATATTGAGTAATAACAAGACCATGTCTATATGAATATAACGGGAAAAAGTGCATCAAGAGAGCACAGTAAGCTGGCAAAAACTTCACATTTTGCCAAAAAATTAAGCGAGGTACTTTTACACGCATATGAAAATACCAACGTGAGAGCAACAGGAAAAGCATTAGACTATCATGCTCGCTATTACAGCACAATCAAAAATTCGTTAAAAAAAAAAGAACTATTCACGGGATGAACCTGAAAAGTTGCATTCCTACTACGGATGTATGCTACATTAGAAATTTCCTTGATAAAACTGTGAAACCTTAATGATTTAAAAATCTAGTCCAAACTAGAACCTAGATATACAGAAATATGCCATGACTGCTTTACTCGCCAGAAGAATACAGAAGGATAGTCTCGTTACAAAATTTACAAAAGAACTACCCTCCAAATGCGAAAGCCACATAAAAAAACAAGCAGAAGAGATAAGCGATTTATATTTAGAAATTTGCTAGGCACACCCACAAAAAATAGAAACTCAAAAGGTTATTTCAGCTTGAAGAATGACACAACCAGAAGCTGAAAAACAGAATGTAAGTAAAGGTTGCTACAAATCAAGGTAATGTGAAGCCATTAATAACTCAAATACGCTATGGACGTCATCTTGAGGCTCAAAATTGAATAATTGTGAATCCAGAGCTCCGCAAGACAAGCAGCTGAAAAACAGAAAAATTGAAAGTTCTTGATTTCACAAAATTTATAGTCTCTACCTGTTTATATTCTTATGCTAAAGAACGTTAAATTTTAAGGCCTTAAAAATTGGAGTATAAAAAAAGGGTCATCAAAAGCAAGTAGGCTTTTCATCTTTCGAATGAAACACACCATTTTTGCGACAGGATAAGCGAGCGAAATTCACAAGCAGTGAGCTCTATTAATTTCAACCCTCTAGCCAACTGGTAAGCAATGTGAAAAACACTGACTCATATAAAGTAAAAAATACATTATTCAGCAGCAGAGCCACTTAAAAAAGGTAAATTTCGAAAGATTTTAGCATAGAAAAGTCAATGAAGACCGAAAATCGTAAGGACTGCCTTTAAATATCCATTTTTGGGTGAGAATAAACGCAAACTAGGTAAATATATGCGTATTTTTACCGATTTTTTTCCTGTTCATCTGAATACTTCAGATAATATATTATCTTCTGCATAGCTTGAGTAGACACCTCAGAAAGTTTAAGCTCCCTATTTCGGGTAGCCGGAAAATTTTCTGCAGCAGAAGCAACTACCAGAAAGCTCATACTCTGGCGCCTATTTACGCATGTCGAGGTATGTAAAAACCGTATATTTTGAACCAATTAGAGGAATATGAACATCCACACAAAGGCAAAAACTGCGTTAGTCACTCAATTTACAGTACATATTAAGGCCTCATATCTTCAAAATGCGCATAACCTCAGAATAAAATCACCTCCTGCAGTAAAAGCCGACATGCTACAATCAAAAAGCATCTTTAACTATCAAAAAACTTGGAGTCGTGACCTTACTCCAAAAACAAGCGCCACTTTCCCCCTTGAGCGCGAAATTCAGCTAACCTTTTAAAAAATAGGTAAGCAAACGAGATCGCCACAAAATCCTCTGATCAACCACAAATTCGTGACCATCAGCACTGTACGTACAGGGATGTATGAGGATAAGAATTGAAACCTTTAAAACCAAAATCAAAAGAAGTAAGAAACATCAATAAAAGCAGTGAAAAAAAACCCTAAATAGCAAGGGGTAGCTTTTCAATGCAAAAACAGAATCATATAAAAATGAAGCAGTCTAGAATTTTTCTCCTGCCTGAAGATTTGTAACGGCTGTTAAACTTAATGCCATAATAATAAAAGAATTTTCAAAAAGGTGATATGATTAATGGAACATTTTAAGTGAGAATCCTCTTCCAGGTAGAACAAAAAAATATATTAGGGAAAGCAGTGAACCGACAGAAAAAGTGCTTCACAGCAGGATCCACAAGCCTGATGAACTATCAAAACAGGGGTATGTTTTTCAAGAAAACGGCCCAAAACGGTAGCTACTTCGGAGTGCAAAGAGATCATAATCACTCAAAAATACAGGTATCGGAAAAATCCTATTAAGCATGAAACAATCAAAAATACTATGCACCAGGTACCGAAAAAATAAAAGGTATTCCAAAGTATACCGACTAGGAGCAGCATTAGAGAAAAGACACTATAATTGAAGGTACCCACATATACGTATAAAAGTATCATACACTACTCTCGGTAGATTTTTTTCGGTGTTATATATAATCTTGCATAGGACTTTCATTAGAGTCAAAGGTAGGTCATTTCAATAGTGGCACCTAATCAATTTTACAGTGTTTTCTTCAGCTGCATCAGAATTTCCCAAGGGAAACGCAGCATCAAACTTATGAGAGCGTTTATTATGCCTGGCAACCTCTACATTCTTCTTCCAGGATTGCTTTTTTCCGGGAAGCCTTTCCATTTCCTTCTCAAAATTTCGGGACGAAATGCTTATTCTACGGCAGGGATTCCATCTAAGTCAACAATAAGTAAAAGGCTAGAGATTATGCTTGTAAGAATCAGCTGCCTGAAAGCCACAACGCACAGAGTTCAGCGGATACATGGAGGAACCAGGTAAACACTGCGTTATATAATTCCATCACTGCAGTCATATATTTTCTTCAGTTGGACTGAAAAAGTCCCGATTGACGGTAGTACCTATACATATTGCTTGAAAAAGGCCACCTTAGCCTCAAAACACATGAGAAAAAGATGCAAGCGGCTACCCAAAAAATTTGGAAAAAATTGCTTGGTAAGACACTCATACAGCAAGGAGAAAAGGAGAGAATAAATTAAAAAATGTAGGCTTTGCAATCAAGCAATAAAACTAGCGCAATTTTAGAAAAGTGCAGCAATATAACAAAATTCAGCCTTAAAAAATAACGTAGCCTCATAGTAGAGACTGAAGAAAATAACACAAAAAATGTAATAGAAGGCATATTTGTTGCCCTAACGTATTCGACCAGCAAAAGGCAGAATCAAAAAATGCAAACAGGAAATGAGAATTGCAATCCAAAGGCATAATAAACGCGTAGGAAACCTACGGGATTACGCATGGGCCAAGAATAAGAATTATCACAGATCGCCAGCCTCAATAAATTAGCATAACTCGCAGCATGTGCTGCTACATAAGGTAGCATACTTTGTATATGCATGACGCTGTTATACAAGCTAGAGCACCTGGTGTGCGCGCAATTTACGAGTACACAAGGGTATTAGAAAGGACATTGAATGGTAATAATCATATCTTGTAACGTAGTAGCGTCACGCACTGACGTAAAGGATAAAAAAAAGTCAGCACGGGAGTCTATAGGAGATTCGAAACCTCTACATCGGCGGAATGCTACTGGAAATACACGCTCCAAAAAATGAATCAGTTCTTAGAAAAGCACAGTTTTTGGACAAAACAACTATGCAGCAATCTATAAATACGTCCGTTAAAAGTTAAAAAAACTTAGACTGAATGCGTGCAGCTCTAAAGTAGTGAGATAGGGAATGCTTATTTACGACTTTAAAGTCAGATCGCAGCTGTAGTACCAAATATCTGCGAAAGATTTTGGAAGAAGTGGGCTTATATCTACGAACTAAAAGTAAAAACTAGAGGTTCCTAAACATACGGTGCAATCCCTACCAAAAACACCGAAAGAAGTGGGTTTCTCTCACCCAACCACTACGAGAAACAAAAGTTTCCCAAAAAAGCAATGTCAAGCAACTCATCTTCTCAGCTCATGTCCGTCATCTTTAACAACAAAAAGGAAAAAATAGCGTTTGCATATCAAAAGAGGAAAATCCTCCTCATGCTGGTGAAAAGTAATTCCTCTAAAACACCAGCAAAGTAACATAAAAGAAGAAAAAATTATCAAATTCACTCATTGGTTCCGATAAGCTATGCACTCTGGATATTGATGATGTCGCAGGCTCACTCAAAAGTTAAAAAAATCGCTTCCACGACTTTATGCACACTCACAAACTAGTGAAAGGCCGGTAATATATTGTGCAAAGTAAGGCTGGACGTATTCAGAATGTATGTTACAGCAATATTTCAACCAATAATACGACGGCAGTATTACAGTATATGGTAGAGGTGCTAACGCGGCTTGATGGCACATCGCATTTACCCTATGCTGGTAAGTTGTCTTCGCAAACTAGTGAACTGTGAAGGTTAAAACTGCATATCAATACATGCAGAATGAATGGCATTGAAGGGGTCCCTGGGATCATGTAACCGTTTGCAGATATCTAGCTGGGATAACTGAGGTAATTTAACCCTTTTTTAGGTGGGGTAGGTTGAGATGATGAGATTAGGTTAGAGCGTTTGTTAGGCGTTGCATTGCAACGATTAGATAAGGTTTAGACATTGCTAGCTGTTAGATTGCGACGATGAGATGAGGTTCAACCTTTAGCCTCATGTAGTTTGGGGCCTTTAGTACGCTTGACATGTTTAGAGCTGGTGAGGTTCAAAATTTCAGTGTTGCAGCACCGAAGGGGCATACTGAGACCGCCCAGTACTTGGAAGATGAGTTGCTAACAACGCTAGTCAGATCAGATGTCTTTGCGCTGTATTAGAAGCAAATGATTACACACACAAGAGCCAAATTCTGGTAATACCTTCATGCATGCCTGCATAAAATAATATGATGCAAGTATTGCTTCAGCTTCCAGGTCGATATCTTCCTAGCTTAATGGGGGACTGGAAAGTAGGATGACAGAGAGGGGCTCAAATGAGAAGTTTTGAAGGGATAAAGGAGCTTGTTTTATATTTTTCAGCGATAAAGTACTGTAATAACCGCTACACGCTTCAGGCATTAATCTACTTAATGTACAAACTTCCTTTATTGGTAGAAACGCAACGTGATAAAATGATGAAACCTCAAACCCCCAAAGCACTCACATCTTCATGAGTGTACATATACTCGCATCTTCATGAGTGTACATATACTCGCATCTTCATCAACATACTCGTATCTTGACTCACACACTTGCATCTTCGACACACTAGCATATTGCCCCACACTCGCATCTTGACACGCACTCGCACCTTAATTAACATACTCGAATCTTGATGCACATTTTTGTATCCTCCTGTATTAGTCTCCTAGACATGAGCATCACTAGTTCACTGCAAGCAGAGACTGTCATCACGATGCCCGCCGTCGGTAACTCCAATGCACTGCAGCCTCAAAGAGATATTAACTAGTTGCAGGGATACTGTTCAAACCCAACCTCAGGTGTGTGGCCATCTCGTCAGGCGGCGAGCCAATCAAATTTTATGCCGGAAAAATGAATGTAGGTAAGCATCGAGGAGCATAGATACGAGATAATCTGCCTCTTGTAAAGGCAAGCCTCGCAAAGAAGCCTTTTAAGAACTCATGCTAGCCAGATGCAGATGAGGGTTTCTGCAGCGCTACGCCTCACGATTGGAGGAGCAGCCATCATAGAGGTTGCTTCGAATTGCATACCTTTTCCCCAAAACAAATAACTAAAACTAATTGCTTTTTGAGATGTCTTTTCCTTGGCTATTTAATGAGCACTTATCATGTTTCTGGCCCAACTAACTATTGCAGCATCGATGCTTTACGGAAGAAGTGAAGCTCTAGGAAACCATTCTAGCATAAGCAAAGCCGCGGTTATATTTCGAGGGAAAATACCGTGGCTTGCCTGTTTCTTTAGCATGAAAAATGCCAGAAATTACCACTCATTAATCCCACTAAAGTGAACCCACACTCTAGCAAAGCAAGAATAACACTCAAGCATAAACGGGGCGCTCAAGCATGAATAGCCACACGATAAACTTGTTTGCTCTCGCAGTCTCATCAGCACTTGAAAGCTGCAATTCTTCATGGATGGCAGTAGAAACAGGTTAAAATATGTTTTTTCATCAAAAACAGAAGAAAATGCATCTTCAGCACACCTCCCTGATCTTTAGTTTTTCATCTGCAATAAAGGCTATGCAACTAAAGTCAACGAATTTCATTTCGTAGCACGTTATGCACAGAATGATTTCCATGCAGCTGAAAAAACAGTTTAAGCTCTCCATTTTTCTAGTGATAAGAGTAAATTTAGTGTCGCATCAAGCTTATTGGCAAAAACAGCTATTAATCAGCCCACTAGACGCGCTAAGCAAGCAATACACGCCCTGCGTTAAAGAAGAGCTTTTTGATATTTTATGTAAAAAACTGCAATTTCACACATAAAAAGAGATTAGAACCGAGATTTTTTGTCTAAATTTTATTGCTTTCACGAAATTCATATAGGATGAGTGTGTGATTCATTTCATAGAGAGAGAAGCGAAATCGGCAAACCTTGGAGCACACAATATAACGGGAATAAAAAGTAATCATGCCATGAACTAATCCAAACTATTTAATGGGAGCTGAAGAATATACCTCTAGCCCTTTACTGTTTTTCTTCAACCTTCAGAACAGGGTAAAAAGCGTATTCTTCAGATTTTCCAAGCATAATTTAATCGTGAAAGCATTTTCTAGCCTTCAAAAAACACGAGAATTCAGTGACTTAACACTCAAATCTTCAGCTCAGCGACGTAGTTAAATGCATTTAATTTATCAATACATTCTGGATGAAGTAATTATACCTTAGAGCGTCATTCATCAGGTACGTACAGAAGCGCTAAAAATCCAAGTTCAGGATGTTTTTTTCTGGCAGGAGAAATTCCGTCACACCGATCACAACATGCATCATACTTAGGCTGTCTTTCAGGCTCTGCAGCGATCATCATCAGAATAATCATGCATTTCACAGCAACCACTCATGATACCCCCTAAATAGAAGATGCACACCTAAAAAAATTTTTCAATAAAAGTTCGTGCAATGAAGATTTTTCTCCTTAGGCAGGAACTTGCATGTAAACACCGATTGCAAATATGTCTCCTCCATCCATGGCTCCGCAGAAAGAGATTTCATCCACTAAATCTTTAAAAGTAAAGAAAACCAAAAAATTTACACAGAAAGGCATGCTCCACCAAAAAAGAAGCTTATCAAAGTGGTAATTTGATGAAAAAAAACTAGTTAGTTATACGAAATATGTATATATATATAGTTAATTCCAACAGTTCAGCAAGAAAAAAATTGCCAAGTAAGCTAGCATATATATATATATGTCTGTATGTACATCTTCATCCATAGAGCAATCTTCTATAAAAAAAAAGTCATACAAGCAGCCAGATGAAGCCAAACAAGACTTTGAAGAAACTAATCACACAATGATTCAGAATTTTCGCATATATATATTTATTTAACTGCACATACAGGAGAAACGTGAAATAAACGTGAATTGTGTCGAATAAGCACATTCAGCACCATACCAGGCAAAAAGGAATCAATCGGCACTAAAATACACACAACTTTTATTACTTTCTTAATCGCCAGGAAAAGCAATATACCAATGAAGATAGCCAGTAAGACAGTCTGGTCGATGAGCAGCAACTAGTAGCCCTTTTCGAAGGCAAAAATATTCAATTTGAAATATACAACGTATTTTTATAAACACTATATAATCGCTATATCCAGGATTGCAATTTCAGCATTAACAGACTAGGATTCTGGTCAAAACTACTCTGCTGACGACACTTGCAGCTGTTACCCTGGCATATTCAATAAAATTTTTTTTAACAAAATTCATCACAAAAATAACTCGCTTTACCATCACTGGAATGCTGCTACCGTAAGACAGCAGAGGAAATATATAATGCTTCCTAGACGTAGATGATGGCAGGTTTAAGCAGGAAGATTCAAGAGAGAAGAAAAAAAAACAGGAATGTCAAAAGAAAAGCACACGTAGAAAATCACATACCCACACACACCAACACGCGGCACCATACACCAACACACACCAACACACACCAACACGCACCAACACACACCAACACACACCAACACACACCAACACAAACCAACACGCAGCACCACTCAGCACCATACACCAACACAAACCAACACGCAGCACCACTCAGTACCATACACCAATACACACCAATA
>JADHZB010001620.1:0-13039 GCA_015657535.1 Nephromyces sp. MM_2019
TGTGTGTGTGTGTGTGTGTGTGTGTGTGTGTGTGTGTGTGTGTGTGTGTGTGTGTGTGTGTGTGTGTGTGTGTGTGTGTGTGTGTGTATATGTATCCATATCTATATTCCACACATTGCTCACGCATGCACTGATAACTTTCTACTGGGTATAACTTGTGCAATCCTCTGTGTGTGCGCGTCGCAGGTTTGATGATGATAGGATGAGTAAGATGAAGGCAGTGATGGAGCGAGTTCTTGAAATTCCCAATTTAGCTAACAACTGCTATGAGGTTATCTCGAAGGCCTTGAATTCTTAATATATTATATTATACAGGAGTACATACACCAGCTTTTTGCAATGAAAGTGGAGAAAGTTTATGTTGCCTCAAATGTCTTGTGTGTTCGCGTGGCTTAACATGCAAGCGCACACAGACAACCGTTTTTTTCAGGTGAAATGAGAGGCACACTCCACTTGGTAATGGTAGATTACTTCTTGTGTGTGTATGTGTGTGTATGTGTATGCGTATATTTGTTTATATTTATCAGCTAAGAATAAGTCATTATTTAACCCACCGTGTGTGTGTGCGAGTATTTTGTATGTTTGTGTGTGTTCTAGGCTTTTTTTCTTTTATATGGTCGTCCTGTTGATGCTTTTTCTCTTGTACAATTGTGCCATTAGATGTGTGTTGCTGTGCATGCCAGAGAGTGTATGAGTAATTGTGTGTGATGGTGATTGTATTGCAGCAAGTGTGTGAGTAAGTGTGTGTGAATCTGTATGAGTGTAAGCTAGTGTATATATTAGTGTATCTATATTCGTTAGTAACGTATGAGTACCATGAAGTACCAACGCTGCTGCGGGATGTACGTACACCTTTTTTTAATTGTGCATTGGCCGACTATCAAGATCTTTTGACTTTATCAGCTGTCGCCTCGTCAAATCTAAGCATGGGCTTCTGAAAGGGTGATGCGTGTGTGTCAGTGCGTGATTTGGTGTGTGTGTTGCTGTGTGCGTGTTGGTGTGTGCGTGTTGGTATGTATTAGTGTCTGTGAGTGTTAGTTTGTTTGTGTTACTGTGTGTGTGTTAGCTTGTATGTGATAGTATGTGTGTGGATGCATATTATCGGAGCTCTATGGCATTAAGTTCGCTTGCATATTGAAGAGAGTATGTGCTATGTGTGCATGCAAGCTGTGAGGGCCTCCGTAACGCTCTCAGGCTATTCCCCTAAGGTAAAGTGTGTGTGTCTGTTTGCGTGTTTTTTGATAAGCAGGGACAGGTAAGGGTGCTACTCGTATATGTGCCGATCCGGCCTGTATATTGAGGCACACGTGCAGTTATAGCAGCTGCTACACACACGGTATAGGTTGAGCAGCTACTACACACACAGCACAGACTCAGCAGCTACTACACACTCAGGACATGCTAAGCAACTACTACGCACTCAGGACAGGCTAAGCAGCTACTCTGCACACAGGATAGGCTGAGCAACTACTACACACACTCGTTAGATCTATGTACAAGCACTATTACCCTATTAAGCGGCAGATGGAGCTAGGCATTTCCTAGAGATCACTCCGTTCTTAGGCTTAGCTTATAGAGGGGGTTGATGCCTTGGCGAGCAGCATGCAGACGAAGCAGCTTGTGTTTTATTTATAGTACCTATGCTTAACTGTCGAAATAAGCATTGTATCCCTTAAACATAAGCTTGTAGCTGAGGAGCTAAACCCCTTAGTGCGTATAGTTTGTCTAGATGTGTGCATGTGACCCCAGGTGGTGTGTGGGTGCATGGGTTTACCGCAACGGTGTATGTGAGTTTAACTAGAGAGGAGGTGTGTGGGTGTAGCTCAAGGTTGTGTGTGAACATACTTACAGCGTTGATGTTCGTGTTTACCCTGTGTGTGTGTGCTTGTTGACCTTGATTGTGCATGTACACTTACCTGGAGTGCGAGGGTATCTGTTTACCTTTCGTGCATGTGCATGCCTTGGCCGTTTGTATACACTCATTTAGGGTGCGGGTGTAGGGGTTTACCTTGAGTGTGTGTGCATACTTTCGCTGTGTGTACACTCACCTAGAGTGTATGTGTTTACCTTGGATGTGTGTGCGAGCTTGACATTGGTGCCAGTTCGCTTATGATGCCTAAGCTGTCTTAGAGTGTACACACATTTGGATCTGCATCTAGTGCGTGCGTGTGCATCTATAATTTTATCTAGAGTGCTTGTGTGTGCGGTCATATGTCCACCTAAAGTATGTGTGTGTGCTTTTCCATATCCAAATGCTTATTTAGAGTGCGTGTGTGTGTTTTTTTTTACGCGCATAATAGCACCATTTTCCTGCGTTTGATTTGCCTGTTTGCCATTAGCCTAAAGCTTAAGCCTGTTAAGCTGCTTCAACTTCCTTCAGTTGAGAGATAGTTCAATGAGACGCCTTTTGCCAAGGCTGCGCCACTTCAACTGCCCACCTCTGCTTATCATGTAATTTGCTCTCAAATTCACCCTCTACTAGGCCTAGCCTCACCTCCACCCCCCTAAGGCTAATCGCACCACCCCCTTAACCGCAGCCTCACCACTAACCCCCTAAGGCTAATCGCACCACCACCTCCTAACTGCACTCTCACCAGCACTCCCTAACTGCCCTCTCACTACCTCCCATACAACGATAGCCTCCTCACGACGCCCCTAAGCCTAGCCTCAATATAACCCCCCCAACCCACTACCACCCTCCTAACACACCCCTCTCCGCGCACCTAGCCAACCCCTCTCCGCCCCCCTAACCAACCCATCACCGCTCCCCTAACCCTACTACCAACAATCTCTAAATCTAGCCCCCCCACTACCACCCCATCCTTGCCAAAGAAATCGCTGTAAAGCTCGCTTTTTTCTGCATTTAAATATTTTTGTGAATTTCTAAAGTCTAAAGCCCTCAATACCCTAAAAAACCTCAAATTTTAGCAATCATTGCCTCCTTTGAGAAGAGCAAGAGAAGCAGAGATCAGAGGATAATTGAATAAGCAGCGCACACACACACATACTAGGGAGAAAGAAAAAAGTTAGACACGGGTGTGTGTGCAACGACTAGCTAGGAAAATTTGATGGATTTGATGATAAACACAATTTTAGGGCTTCGTTATAAGGGCACTGAGTTAAAAATCTCTATCGAATGAGGGAAAGACACGCACAGACACACAAAGCTGTTAGGTAGCTGAGCGTGAAGCAAGAGACGTAGAGACGAGCATAGCGATTGCTGAACATATAAGGAGAGGCTTGGGCGTGTATGTCGAGTGGTGTGTAGCAGATAAACATGCGTGTGTATGCACATGTGTGTATGTGTGTGTGTGCGTATGTGTGTATGTATGTGTGTACATGTATGTATATGCATCCGCCTTTTTAGAGGTTTGGATAACTACTGTGTGCGTGTGTATGTGTGTACTAGTTTTTTAGAGGTTTTGATAGTTGTTGTGTGTGTGCCTCTTCCAGTGTCTTTGAGATTTTGATAACTAAGTATGCGTGTCTCTGCTAGTTTGTCGGAGCTTTGAATAGCTACCATGTGTGTGCTAATATGTCTGTGCTGATTTCTTAGAGGTTTTATACCTGTGTGCGTGTCTCTGTTAATTTCTTTGCATTTTCATACCTATTACATGTGTGTGTATGCCTCTCCGCGAATTTCCTAGGGTTATCACATCTGTGTGTGTGCGTATACGTGCATGTGTCTGCTAATTTCTTAGAGTTTTCATACGCTGATACGTGTGTGTGTGTGCCCGTTTCTCTTGTATTAAGCCCTGGGAAAAGATAAGGAATCTTAGACGCTAGAGCATAGGCATATTTACACAGCTCAGCGGACTGAATAGAAACATATATAGACTTTAGAAAATGAAGCGTCTTAAACTACACGCACACACCACCGCTCAATATATACCAATACACCTATCTAGTGTAATTATAGACTTGAACTACACGGTGCATCATAATATAGACTAGCAAAAAGAGCTAATGTAATAAAAACAAAGCACACACACATGCACACACTCAGAGCAGTCAACATGTTACCATTTCTGACACACACAAAACTCATGACACTACCATCTCCACACACATACACATGCTATTCGCCAAACTATCATATCCTTACACCCGGAAATTACCACACTACCACTTCCTTGTACAGCAATCAACGCACTACCACCTCTTCACACACACACACACTCTATTCATGACACTACCATCTTTACACACACACACCAGCTACCACACTACCATCTCCTCACACATACTAGTCACAACACTACCACTGTCTCCACGAACATACACGCACCATTCACCACACTACGAACTGCTCACACATATTTCTCCCTGCCACACACACAGCCATTAATAAATCCTTTGACTGTGCGCGTGAACTCCGCATAACACCAGCCTTTAGCTTTCCTCTTCAGGCAATATGAAGGTATCAAAGGGAACTCAGGCGATTTGCCTGATCTTCGTGACTCTCCTCCAAATCTCAATGCTACTCACAAGAGGTATAGTTGTTCATAAGCTAGAGTTAGAAGGAGTAGAGCGCGTATATGTTTTGTAGGCTTCAATAACACACACACTGGTGTATGTGTGTGTTGTCCTGGCTATGAGTGCCACTCTAGATGCTGTGTGTGTGATCAAAAGCTGGTAAACAGTACAGTGTATATATACTCTGTTACAGACTCTGTAGGTTTCAGCGGCACACACATTAGTGTATGTGTGTGTGTATTGTCCTGGCTGTGAGTGCCACTCTCCTCGTACTAAGCCGGGTGTGTTTAAGAGCAAGTAGGAGGCTTTGCCCATTCAAAACAAAATCTCCCGCACACACACAGCAACATCGTAGCAAACGCGCTTATCTTCCCACTTTAAAGATGAAGATTCACCACTGCGAAACTCTATGGTAAAACGCTGCTCCCCAGCTATTCAAGGTTGCACACACGAGCAAGTTGCTTCACTGAATCTTATACATCCTCCCTCTATTAATCTGTCAGCTAATACAGAAAGTGTACAGTGGACTGTGTGCCGTAACTCGCAAACGCACAATATAGCGTACTAAAAACAAACACGCACGGCACCCTCGCGAGCTAGACGCAAACACACCCTCTGAGTCACCACCCACCACCCCTCTCCCCCCCACCACAACCCACAACCCACCACCACCACCCCCCTCTCCCTTCCTTCCCCCCACAGCTCAACGAATAGGTGAGCCAGTGATGAACCGCTTCAGGAGAGCAGTTCAAGGAGCCACTGGAAGACAAGGCCCCTACCCCGCACAAGAGGCGATTGTGGATGTTATTGAGACGCTCTCCCCCAACTTCGAAGCGATTGCTAACACACACCTACTAAGCGATGAATTCAAGACTAATCTGGTGACCTCCACAAGCGCTGCAACACAGAGAGCAGGGCAAGCGATCGCGAATGAGCTTATTGGAGTAGGCAATCAGATCATTCAGCCTGAAAGCTACTCACAACCCCCCCTCTACACTCATCTTCCAGGAGGAAATGCCAGCACACACATCTTCTCGTACCCAAATCAAGCTTATTCCAGCCAAGAAATCTTCAACCCCTACGGATTTCTACTCCAAAACAACAGCAACACACAGACACCACCCCTCACACAATTATTGGATACTTATCTTGGGGGGGGCGGTGTTACGGGGCATAGCCGAGCAGATCTCTTTGCCAGCGCCCTTAATACCTTTGGCGAAAGCCTTGTAAACATCGACCCCCATGCGGCAGCTGCTGCTGTTGAGGGAATCGTTGAGAGAGCCCCCTACCAGCAGATCATCACAGATGCCATCAACAGCCTCAACCACGCAGCAAAAAGCTACGGCGCACAGAGGGGGGAGAATGAAGTAGAAGATAGAACTGACAATGTAGAGGGGGCTTCCTCGTNTGAGTGTTGAGGAGGGGGGGATTGGGAGTAGTAGTACATTGAAGAATGCTCAACTTGCTGAGCAAATGTTGAGGGCAGCTATTGAGAGTGCAATTGGGCAGGCATAGTGCTAGGGGGTAGCGAGGGAAGCGGGGGGTGTGTAAGAAGAGAAAACGGTGTGTAGGCAAGAAGAGAAGCAGATATGTGTGTGGGTAAGAAGAGAAGTAGATAGGTGTGTTTGAGGAAAGGAGCAGGTGTGTGTGTACTGAAGAAAGCTGGTGTGTGCGAAGGGGCTTAAAGATGTAATGCTTTCCTTCTTTAAGTGAGGGATTAGTTTGCAAGCTTTTAAAGGCTTGAAGACGTAGATCACTACAAAAGCCTCTGAGTAGAGGGAATGTGCGTTTAATCCTATCAAATCTTGCTGCATCGTGCTGCAGTATGCGTAGGTGATGGAGCAGTTGCTGGTAGATGCAGCAGACAGCTAGCTTAATAGATGAAGAAGCAGAAGAATATGCTTCTTCAAGCTTTTTCTTATGTTCAATACGAAGAAGAGAGTGAGAGATTATGAAGAAACATGAGAGGGCCTGCAGGATCTTGGCAAACTGGCGACGCACACGACATACACGCGACACATGAGACACGCGACACACACCCATACACACCAAACTTATAACGTATACCGATCGGGTAAGCACCAAACTAATAGCATAGGTAATCACATTGAAGTACAAGGTTCATTGAATATGGCCATAATACCACGCATGGAGTAAAAAGCTTATTAACTCACACACATACACACAACCTAGATAATTCTTGCATACGAAACATGGAGTAATAATGCCACCAAAAGGAAGTAAAGGTGTCTACCTTCTGAGGATGATCGCAAAGGAAATACCAATGGGGAAACTTGGAGTGCAACACACAAGAAACCCACAAAGTATGAAAGGAAAGCCTAGAGAGAAGCGTTGCACGCATAGGATAAACAGCTTATTCACGCACACACACACACACACACAACCAATAAGCTAAAAGCCAACAGGCAGATAGTATCCACTCAAGTTCTTCCTCCAGTAAGAGTAGTATCATGCAGTCCGCACACCCTATCATATCCCATCTTTTTTGTAGCAACACACACGGGTGTGCGTAGCAGATTCTATAGATTGTAGAAGATAGTAAACAAATTCATTTAAAAAAAGTTTTTATTGCTTCTATGGGAGACGCTTTATGCGTGTGGCTAATAAGCTTGCACGCTGGTGTATGCGAGCTGATTCTGGGTGTGCGGAGGTATGGATATATGTGCATGTGTGTGAATATGGGGCCAGGAGAGCGCATGTGAGCATGCGCCCAGGTGTGTGTGTGTATAAATATGTCTGTCTTTATGCTGCTTAAACATTAGCAGGCGTGAGCAGAGGTAAATTCTCCAGCAGCAAGACGAGAGCTTCTCGTCTAGCAAGGAGTATTGATGGCTCAAACGGTATTGAAATTTATACGGGAAACCCACACGCACTCCCACAAACAGGCATATACACACATCACACACACATATAATACACGGAGCATTTTTATCCACACAAATCACACACATCAACACACACACATCAGCTAATTTCATTCAATGGTAGCAAGTAATCAACTACATCAAGAATCTCAGGATGCTCGTGGATTTCGCTGGTAGTAGCCACCCCAACAACAGGGAGAAGAATCTTCCGAAGATGAGATGCATATAAAATGAGATCGGCACACAAAATCAAATCAAATCCTTTAGTAGAGGAGGAAATCATATTCAAATTCTGCAGCTTTAAGCCTTCCTCATGCCAGCGATTCTTTATTCCTCTCTTTTGGATGCTTTCACGAGAATTTCGACGATTTGGAGATGAAGAAGAAGAGGCAGAAGATGAAGATGATGAGGATGAGAGTGCATCTTCACACGCATCCTGCCCCTCCAAAGTCTTCATACGGAGGCCTCTTAAGCTATTAAATTGAAGGCCGAACCTCTTTGAGCTTCCAAGCATCAAAACAGAGGCCTTGTTCTCATTTGCCAGAGATAAGAACTTACTCGCTCGCTTATAGTGTAGGAGGAGCATGTAGGGGTCGGCTATGTGGTGTGTGGAAATCCGAGACTTGAGGCGAGTGAAATTCATGGTGGTGCGGGGTGGGGGGTGTTGTTGGGGTTGGAGTGGAAAGGAGGGTGGTGGATGTTGTGGAGGTGGAGAAGACGATGTATAGACAAAAGCACAAAGGATGACTAAAGTGAAGACTCAGAGAATGAAAAAGTTGAAGGAAACATGAAGATGGAAGAGACAGGGGAACAGACAAGGGGAGAGACAGGGAAGACGAAGCTTAGGAGGGGCTTCAGAAGGGAAATAAAGTGGCACAGCAGCCAGTAGGAGGCTAGCACATACGCTAACACACACCACTCAATAACACACGCTAAAAGATGCTCACACATCACATACACTCAAACATTATTCAACAATACTTAGGCTCAAGCGCACACCATTTAATAACGCACACATACCCAAAAGTTACACACGCACACAAAATAGTCATACATTTACACACAGTCACGCGCTCACACACACGCATACACACATAGTCATAAACTCAAACACAGTCATGCACTTACACACGAAAATAAATTGTATATGCAGATATTATTAGCCCTAAAATAACGCAATCTGCTGGCCCAAGGATCTACTCCAGCTCTCTCATCATGCGCTAACTGCTGTATGTGGAATGGATCACATAGGTGATACCCAATAGAAGCTCCAGAAAACAAGTGAGATTGTGAGCGCAGGTACACTCAGTAGGTGTGTTTGAGTGTACATACACTCAGTACGTGGATATGTTAGTGTATATACACACAATAGAAGCTAAAAAAAATAGTTGAGTGTGTTAGAAGCTGCTCGTATAGCCTGACTAGGCCACTTCCTATTCTACCCACAAAATATGCTTAAAGAGAAGCTTTCAACTAGCTAGTGCTGCTCGTACACACCTTATAACGTATAGAGTATTATACAGGGAACAGCGCAGAAGCCCCAACACCTTTTTAAAAAAAAAAACAGCAGTTTTCGCAGGATTCTTTGAGGACGCCCTGCACACAAAAATTGCAAATTCCATCTTTTTTTTGAATCTGCAGACATTGGGATACTCGTAGGTTGATCTCTTCTTGTATGTATGTTGGCGTGTGTGTGTGTTAAGTTTCCACAAATAAACTGCCAAATTGAAAGGTAAACTTAGCAATACGCGCTAATAGTAGCAGCATGAAGGTGCTTAAGAGATCCCAGGTAGGCGGCCACGCAGTTAAGGGGGGTAGAGATGAAAGGGATGGAGATGAGGTGGGGGGAAATGAGGGGGGTGGAAATAAGGGGGGTAGAGATCAGGGGGCTACGCAGTTGAGGGGAGTATAGATAAGGGGGTTGGAGATGAGGGGGTTAAGAATTTGAGGGGGGTGGCAAGAGATGAAACATGTAAACACAAAAGCAGCAAAACTAACAAAATAGATGATGAAGAAGATAAAAACAAAAAAAAGTCTAAAAATGTCAATTTTTTAGCGTTGAGGCATAATTTCATCGATTTTAGTAGAACTTATTGTACAAACAAACCAGGAAACTTCATCTTTAGAAGTTTTTTCAATGAAATGATGAGAAAGAGATGAAAGCCAAAAACTCACAAAATGAGGAATATTCAAATTTTTTGAGCAAATCCTTGAAAATCGCAAAAAAAAAACTTTAAAACGTCTAAACTCCCTCTTAAATTCTGATATAAAGAGTTTCCACTTAACAAGGCCTGAAAGCAAGGTGAAGATACAAGAATCGACGCATACATACGCATAGATGTATCCATACACACACAAAGATGTATCGGCACACCAATCGACACGCACACATATATAAAGATGGACACGCACACGAATCCACACATGCAATACACACACAAGCACGCAGCTTCACCTACCAGCACACAAACACGCCGATTAATCTAGCCACACGCACACAAACCCACACGCGTACACACACGCAACTTCACCTACGCACGCACACACACACACAGCTTCACCTACCCACCTGCGCTGCCCTTCCTAAGAGATACGCGCGCACTTTCGCTATCGCTAATTGGATTTTTTGCAGGTAAATTTTCGAGGCTCTGCAATCGGGGAAAAAGTGGATCCCTGCCCGTCTAGAATGCTGTAAATGCTCCACCCCCTCTTCTTCTGTAAAACTCCGCACACACGGGGCCTTTCGCTTCCCTGAGATTCAGAATGCAAAACACCCGCACACTGACACATTAATATTCACGCACACGTACACTAACAGTCTATACACACACACACATTAATTGCATAGAAATGTGCATGTTCTCACTTCATGTTTAGCCAACTTTGCGCACCTTTGTAATGTATATTTTCTCAACACGCACACATTGATATTCATACACACACCCACCCATATTGATATTCACGCACACACACAAGTAACTGGAAGGAAACGCGCACACACTGTCTGATCAGCTTTTCTACTCATCACGGAGATGCTTGCCAGATGCTGTTAAGGCGTTTATTCATCTGCTTTTGTAGGAAACGTATGAAAATCGCTTTTTCTTTGTTTTTTTATTCTCTTCTTCATTGCTGGTGTGCGTGTGCGTCTATGTTTTGGTGTTTACTTATGTCTGCGTGCGCGTGTATGTTTTTGGTGTCTTTGTTTCCATTTGTGTATCTGTTTTTTCTCGTGGATGTTTATGCATCTTCTAGATCTCTGAATGCAATCATTTACAGCTGCAATTCTATGGAAAATGCTTGTGGAACGGTTTTCTGCTATTTGATAGAATTTGAGAAATCCTCCGACATTTTACAATATTAAGAGAAAGAGGAATTGGCTACTGGATGATAGCCCTGACTGTCACAACCCTTTCCTTCTGTGTGTGTGTGTGAGAGTATGCATGTTGGTGTATTTGTGTATCAGAGCGTGTGTGTGGTTGTCTTTATGAGAGTGTGTTTGCTGGTTCGTGTTTGTGTGTGTTTATTTATAGATGTTCTTATCAAAAATATCGTCTGTTTGTGCCCAGAATATAGTGCGCAAGTCTTTAACGTAGTGTGTGTTCTGTGTGTGGATTTTTGTGTCTTTAAGTATGCTAGTATGAGAATTGAAAAGCCTTTACGCGTATATCAGGATTGCAAGTGGCTGAGCATTTTAACTACAAAATCATGTAAGCATAGGTGTACGTACACTCGGCATATTGCTAGCTTCAGCTAACATTATCGACTGCTTGCGTGTGTGTGCTGTGCAAGTTCCTAGTTTCATGTGAGTGTATGTACACCCGCTTATCTGCTGCTACTTCTTTTGATATCCATCTGATTTCTGCTTTTTTGCTCTTTGTGCTTGTCTTCACAGTATTTATCCTCGTATTCTTCTTCTTCTTCTTCTTGTACTTCTTTACTTCGCACATATTTCCTCTTTTTGCTTCCTCTAGTTTGTTTGAAATTTTTTGCTTTTATCTTAATTTTCTTTTTTTTTCTTCGATAAATGTCATGTGTGCGAAATCTTCTTGTTTGGCTTCAGATCTCTGCTCCATTGAGCGTATGTACACCCGCCTATCTTAAGAGAAGCTCTTTCATTGAAGTGCATCCATTTGAATTTTGTGTGTTGTGCAGCGATCCTAGGCCCCTTGAAGCAGGTATCTATGAATTTGAGCGTATGAATCTGGGTTTTTCCTGAGGACCTCCCACACACACATGCAAACACGCACGCGCAGGCGACTATCCTCCTGACTTCATGGCCACACGTATGTTAGGTGTAAACATTTTAAATTCTGGCTAGGAAAAGATTAGGGTATATCTTGTTTGGGTGTGTGCGTGCCTATTTGTCTGTGTAGGCAGATTCGTGTGTGTAGGCTGATTTGTGTGTGTAGGCTGATTCGTGCGTGTTGGATAATTTGTATGCGTTCACCTGTTCACGTGTGCTTACCTGTTGATGCATATTAACCAGTCAATTTGTATGCTAATTCTTGTGTGTTCACCTATTGATGGGTGCTAGCCTCTCTTTGTGTGCCTGTTTCAGTGTGTGTGTGTGTGTGTGTGTTTGAAAGGTGACTGTGTGTGCCTCTCTTGGCAGAAAGCTAGCATCAGCGTGCAAAACACAAACTTACGAGGATTTTCTTTGATTTCCTGGACGTTTTTCATATTTATTCCCTTTTCTTCAGGTAAATTCAACTCCCAAAAACATCTGCACACACGTACATATGCGCATTTGCTTAAAGATCTCATTTTCTAGGTTAACAGACTTTCCTTCCCCAGCCATTATACTTTCTCCTGACAGACAAGCTTATCGCATGTGAAGATATAGCGACTTCTTAGTTCTGTGGATGCACGCACATCAGAATCTTGGTGTGTTGCACGAAGCTATTAGTATAGCAACTGTGTGTTCCTCTTCATTCTGATAAAGATAGCCTGTGCAGCTGGTCCTTTCAGAAACCGATAGAGACGTGCACACGCTGAATAAAGCGAGATAAACAGCATACAAGATGATATCTCCTAATTGGCATGTATTGATACTTTGGTGACGAGGCTTATGCACAAAACGTAGCCAAATGGAAAGCTCAATATGTGTGGCTTAGCAAGAAATCTAGAGCTCATGCGGTTTAACACACACACGTAACATACTGGCAAGAAAAGTGGAGCATAAACCTATAAGTAAGGAAAGAAAAGTATATACACAAAGAGGCACCTACACACACCCGAAAAGGGATACCCAAACCCGCATGAAGAAGCACCCAAACCAACGTGAAGAATCCCCCGCACACACACGAAAAAACCCCCAGGCACGCTCAAAGAAGCACCCACTAGCACAGACGAATTCTCTCCCACGTACATGCCAATAAACACCCAACAGAACACACAAAGAAGCATCCACCTACACACGCAAGACCCACCCTCTAACACACGCCAACTAGCACCCCCCCACACACACAAACTCCCACCACCTCAGCAGCCGTCAGCCAATAGCTTATGCCACTTGCATATAAACTCAAATCTACACTCCATCTCCCCGTTCCCCCTCACACCCCCCTCATACCCAGAATGACAACTTTTTCTTCAACCTATCCCTCCTACTATGACGTAGAGCTCAAGCAAGTCCCCACAGCCCCTTCAAGCAATACCAATCACCCTGCCCCCCTCAC
>JADHZB010001621.1:0-11977 GCA_015657535.1 Nephromyces sp. MM_2019
AATACACAACACACACACACACAAATGTCTATGACATGAATACACAACACACACACACACAAATGTCTATGACATGAATACACAACACACACACATACACACACACATACATATAACATACATCACGCACACAAGATAGACAAAAAAATACACATAATATAGAAATACGACATAAACACACTAATTACATACATCATACATAATACATACACCCATTAAAGCCTCCACCTTCAAAAAGTGATAAAACGTATGCTATGAGCTATTCAACTCTCGTACACACAACACAATTGAGACTAGGCCTTAACCTGCTGTAAATTTTTTGCGAAGCATCTTTTCCAGCCTTCTCATGAGGAAACTTCCGAGCCTCACTGCTTCCTGACATAGTCGACACACCTTCGTCTAAAGCTCCATTCGAGTTTTTCTCAATGTTTTCTATATTACTCTGGAATCCAGAGCTTGAAGCTGGAACAAGGGTTACGCCCTAAAGCAACAACACGCACACAAAAGCCTCCTTAAAGCAAAAAGAAGGGCTTTCGCAAAAACACCAGCGAGTGTACGTACATTCTAGCTAACACACAAGCAGATCCAACAAAATTGAAGAAACTACGAGTAAAAGAGGTATTATGAAGTCAAAGTATACTGAACACATAAAAGCCAGCCATGAGACACGAACAAGCATAACAGAGAAGAATTGCATACACATACAAAGTCAAAGTTTAGAGAGGAATATACGCGCTAGATGAAGCAACGAAAAGTTGAAGCTTGTACCTGCACTTAAAGACGAGCACACATACACTCACGAAAAACAAACCAAACCTTCATCATGTCCATTCATACACAGAGATTGATATCTACATACCCATGAAAAACTTCAATGATACTATTTACATAACTACACACACACACACACACACACACACACACACACACACCACAAACCCACATAAATCGCCACACATATCCATATACATACACTCACACACACCTAAATAGACCCACACACACCGAAATAGACCCACACACACCGAAATAGACCCACATACATCCAGATAAACACACTCACACACAACCAATTACACACACACACCAACACACACCCACACACAACCAAGAATAACGGCAGGCACACACTACAAACCCAACACATTTCATTAACGTATCAAAGCGAGAAACAAAAAGACCGCAAACCATAGCAGCATCTTCAGCAGATTTTAATCCCTGAGCTGCATTAGTGTGTGCTAGCACAGCGCCGTGTGCGGGGGGGGGCTCAAGAGTATCCATCTCAACGTGCGTGAAAGTTGGTCAAATAGTAGGCAATTTCTTACTAAAACCTAGCCTGTAGGATAACACACACCCAGACAAACAAACTAGATATTTCACGGTATAGCTAATGATGAAGGAGAAAGGAGTTTAGAACATGGGAATTCCATGAACACACAAACAGCTAAACGAAAGAAAACACTATACATTGAAGCCTAGGAGCTATTACTCTTTATATAACATGAAAAAAAATCAAGCTAGCATATTTTTCGCACACAAACACACATATTGCAATTGGAAATTCGCATACACAAACTGACACTAGGTGCTGTGCACGCACAAAGCTACACTAGGCATTGCAAATATAACAAGCCACACTTGAAGCTGTACATACACCAAGCCACACAACATCACACACACATTAATAACACTAAGTAATAAACACTCGACCCATAGCATGCTAAACACAAACTTAATGCACCACTAGTCTCTTGCACACAACCTAGACGCAAACACATGCAGAAACCACGCAGATTCACACACATACAAGTCACACATACGAAAGCAAACTCAATATGTATTGACGCCTGCACATACAGGAAGCATACTTCTACTTACACACACAAGGCAGATCCACATGCACCCACTGGCACACACGCACACAGATATTCACATTTCAAAGCGCATTCATGATGTCTTCTTCATGGATGAAGCAGCGCAGACTAGTTCACCTCCTTATGCCTCATAGTTTATCCAAGAGACTTTGGCGAAAAAATGATGTACGGACACCCCAAGATGAATCACACACCAGAGACTTCGTCGACAAAGCTAGGGTAGTTGCTTGTATTACTCACTGGGCCTCACCGAAAAGCTAGAACCATGAAAAACGGCAGAAACATAAGCACACACAACAGCAGACATATGTACACACTAGAACATACAATAGAAATTCGCAAGTGTTACACCCGCCTTGAAAGCTCAAAATGCACACATAATGCACAACTCACATTAAAGCACACAAGCCACATAAACACGCCAGAAAAAGGGATTAAACAAAACCATACATAACAGCCCACCGCAAAAAAACAGTAGATGGGTATAAAGCATGAAAAACTCATGGCACACACAACACAGTAAACGCAGACCACAAAAGAAACAACACAAAACAACACAACAACATTTAAATACACACATCACACATCATACACACCACGTCAATAACGCACATCACACACGCCACACACCCAGCACACACCAACACGCCCCAACATACACCAACACGCACCAACCCACACCAACGCGCAAGGCATGCACCACACACCAACACATACACACCTATATTTCAGCATAAAAGAGCGGCGTACTAACCATATAAACCCCAAATTGGAGAAAACAAGTACAAGAGGTACAAGAAAATACTTTAGAAGCAGCAAAAATCGAGGCCCAAAGGCATAAAAACTTCAGAGTCGTGACTTTCAACTCTTTCATACGACATCAACAGCGCCAAGGTGCAAAAACAATCCAAAAACATTGTGTGTGTGATTCGATTCACTTGCACCATCACGTCTTCGCGGGCAACTTCGTTTACACATCACCTTGAAGTCCCTGCAGAAAAGCGCACATGGCGAAAATTAGAGTTTAAGGAGAAATCCTGGCTTCTATCTCGCTACTATGGGTGTACATACATCGTCTTTGAAGATGATTTCGGAGCAAAAACGCTGTCTATATAGACAAACTGATTCTGCGTGTGAAAATGCCTGCTTTTAATGATCGTACACAAGTGAAAAGCATTTGTAAAACTGGAGAAAAGCGCTAAGCCTTGTGCCGGATATGAGCCAAAAAAAGGCTTGCTTGCATGGTTGCCTGACGTGAAACCCACACACAAAGAGTTTCAGGAGAAGCACACACAAGAGCTACACAAACACAACAGCACACAAACACGAGTTGCATCAAAGCACACGCACAACAGTTTATAAATATGTGACACAAGAATTACAAAACCATGTATCCACGACATATGTGTTTCCAAAAACGGCAAAATGATAGCCTCACATACATTATAGTCTTGTAAAAGGGAGGCAATGACGTGTGTTCACATCTCCATATGTCTACATATCGCTTTGCATAGATATCTCTACAGATACGCATCTCCACACATCTGTATAGCTCTCTATCCATCCCGTTAAACTTCTCCAACTCCCAGTATCTACCCTTCTCTCCACCCCCCTCCACTCCACTCCTCTCCACCCCTCTCCACTCCTCTCCACTCCTCTCCACTCCTCTCCACCCCTCTCCACCCCTCTCCATCCCTCTCCATCCCTCTCCATCCCTCTCCACCCCTCTCCATCCCTCTCCACCCCTCTCCACCCCTCTCCACCCCCCTTAACCTCTCTCCACTGCTATCCACTCTCTCCACCTCTCTCCACCCCCCCCCAACTTCCCGAGGAGCGCACCTACTACATCTACGAAATAGAGCACATTCCGAATGGCACACAAGCTAAACCACAACACACTGGCATAAGGGAAGTGATTCAATAAACACGCCAGTCAAAAGATAAAAACCTCAATAGAAGCACTCCTAATTGAGTGTACCTACACCCGAAAACCCATCTACATGAAGGAGCTAAACGACTGATGCTCCACAGTTTGCTTTTGCAAAAAAAGCTACTGCATACTCGAAAACACACAGATAACACATAAAGTTCACCATTCTTTTATGGGTGGTAGAAGCGAATGCTTCTCTTCCAAAATATAGCGCGAGTCTATAAAGCGTGTAAAGAAGAGCTTCTCAAATTTGCGTGCAAAAAAAATTGAGAAGAGGGAGTAACTATTTTTGTATACACGAAAAAGAGATACATTGAGAATCTCCGTATTTGCAATACATATCCCCCCCATACACACACACACACACACGCGGCTGACGCTGGTGTGAGCGTCACAGCTAGGCGATGTTTGACGGGGCACCCCAACAGAGCAACACACATCCTAAAGTCAACGAAATATACTTTAAAGAGGAGGACCACGCCAAATTGCGCTCGGAACACACATGCGTGTGTGTGCGCGTGGGCTACTTACCTGGGGAAGCCGCTTGTAGGCAATTTTTAGAGGCGGGTTTATAGGGTGGGCGTACGGTTGGTTGGGAGTTTATCTCGTGGGGAGTGTGGGTGCGTGTGTGTTGGGGCTGGGTTGGTGTGTGTGCGTGTTTGGGTCACTTGGTGGGTGTGTATGATTGTGGGTGCGAACGAGTGAGTCAGTGTTTTGATGAGTGTGTGTGGGTGGAGGGCTGGGTGTTTTCGTTTGTGTGTGTGAGTGGATGGGTGTTTTCGTTTGTGTGTGAGTGGATGGGTGTTTTCGTTTGTGTGTGTGAGTGGATGGGTGTTTTTTTCGTTTGTGTGTGTGAGTGGATGGGTGTTTGGGATGAGCATTGGTGTGTTTCGGTGTGCACGTTGTCGCGTTTATATTCGCGTTGTTACTTGTGTGTGTTGCTATCAACATTAGTTTCTGCGTGTACTGGTATAAGCGTTGCCCCGTGTGCCTGTACATGTGTGTATATGTGTGCACATGTTATGTGTGTTGCTATATATTTTTGCACCGCCTTGGAGCTGATTGGTGTGTGTGCATCTTATTGTGTGTGCATCTTGTTTATGCTTTGCTCATTAGTTTTGGTATCCATTGAAGCATTTCTTACTCTTTATTTTCTCTAGCACATATCTATAGCCTTGTGTAATAAATTTCACTCCTGGTAGTTTATAAGACATACACACAAACACATTCACCAACACGCATATCAATACTATAGCTTCATTGCGACCCAATCCATGATGTATACTTTTCACACACATTTCAAGCTTAGAGAACCTAAAGCTGCTGAATGAAAAGGTTTTCTGCAGAGCTCAGCTTCAAAGATTATGATGATGCTTTTAAACGCGAAAGCGCCTTTTCACACACTAATTCTCACTGGGAGCAAAATGAAACCAAAGGTTTACAAAGATGCAGTTTTTCGTTGATTTCTTCTAAAATTGAAGGTGGAAACGACGGCAAAGAGAAGAAAAAGACGATTTTTCTCGGAAATTTTATCTTTTCTGCAAGAAAATGTGTGTTTTGGGGGATTTCTGTGCAGAACATTGGCGGTATTTCGCAGACAAATTTTTTTTTACTTTTTCAACGGATATTTTACAATTTGTGCCGGAAAATTTTTTTTTCTCTTCAAGAGGAAGGAAAACGGTGCAGTCACTGGAAAAACCTCACCGAAAATGAAGGTAGTTCAGCGTATTTGCATTAAAAAAGAGGTATTTTAGAGCAAATTGAGATTTTTCAGAGAGCGTAAGCGATGAGAAATCTTATTCTCTGGTGTTTGGAGAAGAAAAATCCTCATTCTCTCAAATTTTCCCAAGTTTCAGAGTTTTTTCACAAGCAGAAAATTCCCAAAGCAGAAATCTTCAAACCAGCACTACTTCCTCATCTTTTTCCTTTGTTTTTTCAAAATTCCCAATACATTGACGAATTCGATTCCGAAATTTGTTCATGAAGCAGTTAAATCGTGAAGTATTTTTTGGCTTTTTTTTCAAATAATTTTTTCCGAAAATGTGTGTTAATCCGAGGCTTCACAGTTGAAGCTTTCCATATGTATAATCTCTTTTTTCTACCCGTATTTCTCACCATATACTTGAAAAAAAACCGAGGAAATCTCAGAGAATAAAAAGATTCTTCAAACACCTCTATTGGCAAGCTCGTCTTCTCTCTAGCACTAGCATTGGTGGCATCAACATACAAAAGATGATAATCTGTCGGAATTTCGTAGAAAAAAAACCTCTTAATTGCTGCCAAGAAACCGCAAAAAAAAATTTTTTCCTGAAATTTCGGTCTATATCATTGCCCTCAATTCATCACGAAAATTCGAGAGAATCGCACCATGCTGAATAGGCGTAGTTCTAGGTGCAAGACTGTATACGAGAGGCTAAAAAACATACTTCTAACGCAAAAAATGCATCCAAATGCAAGAAATTCGCGGTTCGAAATGCTCTAAGCATCGCAAGGATAAAGTGGTTTTTGGTGAGTCCATGAGCTAAAGCGATTTCGATGCAAAGAAACTTTTAGCTTGGCCAAAAATATACAGAATATCTCGCTTCTGCTGGAAGAAAGCTTCTCCCTGTATAACAATATCTCCACCTTCTGCCAAAAAAATGTCTCCCCCTCTATAAAAACATCTCCACCTTCTGCTAAAAAAAAAATCTTCCCCCTTCTTTCCCGAAAGTCCCCCCCGTTTCTGCAATACTCCCCCCCATATACAAAATCCTCCCCCTTACTCCGGACGCCCTCGCCCCTATCCAAACCACAATTTTCCCACTCCCTGGCCACAAAGTATTGCACCCCGAAAAATACCGAAATCCTCCTTGAAGACCCACATATCCACGTCATCTCAATATATTTAAAGCTCCCTCTTTTACAATCTGCTTCTTCTTTTGTTTTTCTTTGCGAATTTCTTTCAGTAAAATGTATACGAAATGAAGGTTCTTTCTGCGTTCTCAGTGTAACTCCATATCGAGTAGTGAGGTATGCCTAGCTTTCCCTCCTCAGCTAGCCATTAGCTTCACCCGGTAGATTCAATCAGAGATAGAAAATCTTCCCATCTAAAACCATTTTTATGAGGAAAAAACCTCTTAAAAACCCCGAACAAAAACTCCTCAAATACGCTACTGAAGAAGAAATGATGATAAGCACCCAAAAAAGGTTAAAAGATGATATTTCCCACTAAAAATCGCTGCTTTCTATGCAAAAGTGGAGGATTTTGCTCGTCTCTTCTTGTATGAGGTCAAAGGTAGAATTTGGCCAAGAATCTCATGAAAAGCTCTTCTTCTTGAAGCGACGAGCTGTTTTTGCTCGAAGAAGGCTGAAAGTTTGATATTTCCTTGGTGGAGCAGGAATATTTTGTGAAGAAGAGGAGATTTGGCCAACTTTCTCGCCCAATTTACCTTGAATGTAAAAATTGGATGTTTTTGCAAAACTTAATGCTTTTCAACTGAAACAATGTGTAGAACGCACGGCAATAATTGCTTCTTCTAGTGTTGAGTGAAAATTTTTGTAGGAAAAAGAGCATTTTTCGCAGTATCTTTGCCATGTTTGAAATGATGTTTTTCTCTGCTTCATTTCTCGAACTTGGAAGATATAAATCTTTGTAGGAATGATGATGGTGAAGCTAAGCTCTTGATATATTGTATTGCAAAGGGGTTAATTGCTGCTTCATTTCGCTAGTGTGTGTGTGAATTGGTGTGTGTACACATGATGTATAACTCTTTGTGTGTCACGAAAGTGCATGTATATGACGTATATGTTGTGTAATGCTACTGCTTCTTATATTCCAAATAAAAGGAATGCTTTTATTGTGTGTGTGAGTCAGTTGCCTTCCCACTCTGATTGAAGAATAGGTATTTCTTCGTATTGTTTGTTGGCTCAGCGAGAGGCTCCTTCGTCGGCTGCAATTTTTGCGAGTCATGTTCTCTTATCGAATCTTTAAAGGCAGAGCACTAAGTTGAAGATCTTGCACCTTTTTTCGAGCGTGCTTCACCCGCCTTGATCACTACAGAAAGGCTGAGTTTTTACCCTCTTCATGGCGGTTTATATGTTCTGGAGGGGGAGCTTTTGCAGTAAATTTCCCCAAACATGGAAGAAGATTGAAGAGAATTGATGATTTTCCTCTTTCAGAAAGCAGCAGGTTTGAAGTAGAGCAAATCGGCTCTTCCTCCGGCGTTATATCGTCATTTGTGACGTAAATTTCCTCTTTTTCTGTAGATTTATGTTATTCTCCATCTTCATCTTTGAAAAAATCATCTTGATCTTCAATATCTGCACAATCTGGACCATCTTCCTCATAATTTTCTCCGTCTTCAACATCTGCACCATCTGCCCCATCTTCGCTAACTGACTCGTCTTCACCATCATCTTCTCATCTTCTTCCTCTGCTTGGAGGTTTCATGAAGATGTACTCACCTGATATTGATATTGAGCCTCTCTATGGGCATACTATCAATGTGTGTTGGGATGGTACCATCGTCATATACGGAGGATTCAACGCAGCAGAAGGTGCAGCATTAGCAAAGCAGCGAGGTAGCAGTGAAGGGAAACCTGCGAGTGGGTTGAAGACGGAAGGATCTGATGATGTGGAGGATGATGTGAAGATTTCTACTTCTGATGATGTAGAAGATGATGCTGGAGAGGTTCAGTCAGAATTGATGAGTTTATTCAAGCTTACAAATGTTCCAGTAGCCGGTAAGATTCTTGTTTGTGTGTGGTGTGTGTGTGTAGGTTTTTTTGTATTTGTGTATGACCGTGTGTGTGGTTGTTTCTGTGTGTGTGCATGTGCGCGTGTGTGTAGTTCTTTGTATATGTGTGTGCGCGAGTTTTTTTGTCATTTTGTTTTCCCGATTACCCCTATTCATTAGAGATAAGTGGTGAGCATATCTTCATTGGAAGAAGGCTCGACTCATTAAACCCCACTAAAAGCTCTAAAAGATGGAATAAGGTGGTAATGCCATTGGAAGGTGAATATGAGAAGAAGGGAGGAAGAGCTTTTCATTCTACTGTATTGATAGAAAGCGATACAGAGAGCTGGATGTTTAGGTTTGGTGGAAAGCATGCTGATGGGTCTCTGTGTAGCTCTAAGGTATAGTGGTCTTATTTGTATGGTTTGCATCATGTATGCGTGTGTGCTTTTAATGGGAAGGTTGGTGTGTATGTACGTCCATTTGTGTGTGTAAATAAATTTGTATGGATTTGTGTGGGTGTGTCAGTGTGTCTCTATGAGGATATGTATCTGTTTATTCGTGTGTATGCCTGTTACTATGGATGTGTACTTTGTGATTTTGTGTGTGTGTGTGGGTGCCTTTTTTTTCTCTTCATATGTAAGGCTAACTCTTAGTATAGCTTATACTCTTGACTGTGTGCAGCTTTGCTTTCTAGATCTACTAAGGAGTCCTTCCATGTGGGTTTGGGTGGAAGTTCCAGTTGTAGGTGCTGCCCCTGAGAGGCGATTTGGCCATTCAATGAGCTACTTATCCCCCTACCTTGTTGTTTTTGGAGGATACAATGGGTAATTTATGGAATATATGTGTGTGTGTGTGTGTGTGTGAGCGTGTGACTGGGCATTTGGGCGTGCCTGCATAGAATTTGTATATCTGTCTGCATACCTGTGTGTGAATCTCTTTCTAATAGAAGTCAAGCTACCGTGCGTGTGCTTGCAGCTCTTTTTACCACTTCACAACTGCTAATTGCCTCTGCTCAGCAGCTTTTCGACTTGCAGATACCAGTTTTGGTTGCGTCATTTTCCGTATGTGTGCGTGCTTGTGTATCTGTTTGTCTTGCTTATGAGATTTCCACCAAAACAAAATGTTTACTATATATATTGAGACAGACTAGGGCTTTTAATTATATTTGATGTTCTTTGCCTGCCTACAGAGAGCATGCCTTCAATGATACTTGGATATTAGACGTCTCATTCTCGGTAAGTGGAAGATATTTAGAATCGAGAATGTCTTTATTCATAATTTGGATGGGTGGTGTGTGTGCATGGTTTTGTGGGTAGATGAGGGAGCGTGTCTGCGTTTGAGGTTATAGGGATGTGTGCGTATGTGGAGCTGTGTGTGTATTATTTTCTGCTACAAGCGAAATTATCACCATTTCACAGCTGTGTGCATGTGTGTTTGGGGAGCTGTGTGTGTATTATTTTCTGCTACAAGCGAAATTATCACCATTTCACAGCTGTGTGCATGTGTGTTTGGGGAGCTGTGTGTGTATTATTTTCTGCTACAAGCGAAATTATCACCATTTCACAGCTGTGTGCATGTGTGTTTGGAAAACCGTCTGATTGTATACCAAATTATCAGTTCTTTTCTCCTCATTATGCGATGGGAGTGATTCATCCTTGTTTCGCTAGCTTATGCATTAAATTTAAGTTTTTCTTTAATTAATAAATTCATGAGAATCTTCTCTTTTCTGCTAAATAGGAGGACACTACTCAGTGGCAAAGAATTGATTTTGGGGCTTCTCTCATTCCTTTGCCTCGTTGCTTTCACGCAGCAGCCTCTGTCTTAGCACTATATGACAAGAAATCCATGGTAACCTATATAGCCGTATATGTGGTTATGTATGCGTGAATACGCATGTATGAGTGAGCTTTTTATTCGATTTCTAATGACTTCAGACGTGACTTTTTAGGGGTTTTTCAAGCTTTTTAGGAGGGTTTTTGACAGTTTTTTTCTTCTTCAGCTTTTCTCTTCCTCTTCATTCTCTTCTTCTTTTCTTTTTTAGTGTTTCGTGAAACTTTTTCTTTTATTTTTTGCAGAGTCTTGTCTTTTCATGTCATTGTGTGAGTTTGATTGTATTGAAAACCCGATTTTTGTTCCGCTTGTTCGCTTCTTTAAAGATAATATATGGAGGAGTAATAGAAGGTGATGCTATGCATCGGAATAGATTTTACGCCTTAGAAAAGAACTCTATGGATTCGTGGAATTGGGTAAGTCTTATGATTTTCCCGCAGCTATTGCTTTTAGCCAAGCTTAAGGGGGTGTACGTACACCCCTCTTCAGAGGATATGAGTTGCTTGAATGACGTTTTTTGAAGCAGCTTGGGAAGCTTTTGTTTCTATAGAAGTTTAGTTTACTTGCACTTCGTGGTGTGTGTTTGTTTGTTTGTGTGTGTGCATTCCTGTGTGAGTATCTGCCTGCGTATTTATGTGTGTTTGTGTGTGAATTTGCGTGTATTTATTTGTGAACTGTGTGTATGTATTTGTCTTTTTGCGTGTGTTTGTCTGCTTACAGACGATACTGCCCTTCTCCTCATACGTCTCCTACAATGTCAGCGGACACAGTAAGTAGTCGAAAAATGCAGATATTTTTGTATTCAAACATTTCGGATATGATCTTGTTCAGAGTGTACGTACACCGACGGTTTACACTGCATTCAAGGCATTACGTAAGCTGCGCATTTATGTAGGTATGCACTCACACAACAGCGGTACAAATATTTCCAAATTCCTTTTTTCAATGGATTTGAAAACTTGTGCTTCGCTTGCAGTTGTGTGCCCCGTGACACAAGGACGTGTGTGTGCATATATATGTCCATATATGCTCGTTCGCAAATGCTTATACCCGCGAGTGCGCTTGAATTTCTGCTTTTCCCCTAGTTCTATTACTAAGCATGTGTTTGCTATTTTTGACCTTTTTAGGCATGCAGGTTCTACAAAACCTTCTCTTTGTGATGGGTGGCTTTCAGGACAAGGAATATCCCAGGTAGTTTTGTCTGTATCTGGGTGTACATACACCCGGCTTTTACTGAAATTTTCTCCTTACATCAATGTGAAAATGATTCTTCAGCATTCAGCAAGTTTAAAGATTGCCCTGCTTTAGCATATACTCGTTTTGCTTTTCCAGAGATGCAGATAGGGGGGTTTTTGTAATTCAGCTTAGGCATGTCTGTGCGATATATTCTGTGGAAGCTAGCTGTAGCCTCAAAGATAGACTATATCCAAGTGTTATATGCGCACACATCGAGACTATAATGGATATCTTGCGGTTATTCAGTGTGTGAATATCTTTCCTACAGTGCTTTTGTGCCTGTACTACCACTCTTAAAATGTGTGTGTGTGTGTGTGTGTGTGTGTGTGTGTGTGTGTGTGTGTGTGTGTGTGTGTGTGTGTGTGTGTGTGTGTGTGTGTGTGTGTGTG